>PVKC010013768.1:0-22712 GCA_004027635.1 Crocidura indochinensis | reverse complement strand
TAGTTTTTGGGTCACACCTGGCAGTGCTCAGGGGTTACTCCTGGCTCCATGCTCAGAAATTGCTCCTGGCAGGCACGGGGGACCATATGGGGCACCGGGATTCGAACCGATGACCTTTTGCATAAAAGGCAAATGCCTTACCTCCATGCTATCTCCCGGGCCCCTTGACCTCAACTCTTATCCCAAGCAAGATATTTTACTAGAATTTCTTACTAAGCAGAACTAAAACGAGAAAAAAAAAGATAAAATGGGATGGAGGAGGATACATCAACATATGGAAATAAACACGCCTAGAGTTGTAACTATTAAGGAAAAAATACAAAGAAAATATTAATATTCCAATTAAGCCTTTTGAGACAGTCTGGGGGTGGGATTAGATCCAGGGGATATTTTAGTCCCACAATATGGTCTTTTGGAGTCTGGGAAATGGTTCACAGCAATAAGGGATCAGGTAGTGTCCTCTAGCTTGGGATCCCTCTGGAGATGAATCTGGTCGTAAGCAACAGTCTACCTTGAGGGGAGGCAGAAGAAAAAGAGCCACATAGAGTGAGTCAGCAGGAGCAGTGACTGAAGCTTCTTGCAAGAGATGGAGGGCTTAGAGAGTGTCCTTTCACTTGGGAGCTGGGTGGCAGCTTATGGGGGCAGAGGACAGCCTAAAGTTCCTCAGGAGTTAAGAGCTGAGGATAAAGATGGTTAAATAGGGAAAGATAATGGATCAGTATTGAGTGGGTGAGAAGGTAGGAGTTTTTTTAAGGTTGTGAATGGGGGGGGGATAATATATATGAGGGGCTATATACAATATAGGCAGGGTTTATAATACAGATTAGGCAAATAGAAGAGTTCACTGCATACACACTAACACTCACTTTTGGATATACATTAGATATCAATAATGCATAGGTTGTAGTATGGGTTGTATAAGAATATTTTAAAATAATAAAAATAAATAAAAGAACTAAATAAAAAATTTAAAATTGGGCCTATGCATTGGAAGGGAAAGATTTTTCCACTTTCTAGGCACTTCATCAATGGTGAGGGTGAACTTTGCTAAATGAAGTTTTTGGACTTAGATTGTGCTTGGAGCATTTTAGGATAACCATGATTTTCACATCTAGAGTACTAACCAATATGGGAGTGAACACTTAAGAGAAATCTATTCTATGTAGAATCATCCACTGACAAACTCATAAATTTTATAGTGCAGGGGTGTCTTTCACTCTACACATTTGTTATAGAACTTGACTTAGGCCTCAATTGATCAGATATCGACCGTCTAATACTGAATCTCAGATTCCAACGTTGGAACTGGCGCAGTTTATGGCACCAGCACTAGGAACCAACCCCTTCTCCCCACTCTCTGAAGGAAGACCCAAAAGCCGCTCTGGCACCAACCTGCTCCATGTTCATAAGACACCTTGACAACAAGAAAACAGCAACAATTTCATCTAAGCGCAGATTGTCCTACCTCACCACCAATGGTGAGATAAAATCGGAAGAGACTCTGTCCTAGGACCTTTGCAAGAATCAAGATCTCTCATTACATAAGACTGGCTACAACAACCGCGACTGAGTAGAACTATTCCTAGGCTTCATCCTAGAATCTGTGCAAAAATCAAGATTTTTTTTTTACTATAGAAGACTGACTTTGACAACTGCGATTGAGCAGAACTTTTTCAGGAATCATAAAGAGAGGCTTGGGATTAGAGATCCAATATGCCCAGAGCCTGTAGTTGGTCTTTTGACAGTATGTTTCATGGGTAGACACCCTGTATCTCTTATGCCAATAAAATTTCCCCTAATTTGATGTGACTATGAAAAATATAAAAAGCCAATTTGCCTCTCTCTCCTTTATTTCTTTTTTAAATTTTATTTATATTCTAGATATGGCCTTACACGTTTTTTAAATAAAATTTAGATCATTTTGTTCTACTTCATATTTCTATGTCTTCCTGCAAAGTGATAAAAAATAAAATAAAAGTGGATGGGGTCCAGGACCAACTAGTCTCAGGAGCATTAAGTAGAAAAATAATGGTCAGATCTAAATTCCCAAACCAAAATCAATGACAATAGAATCAAGAAACCCAAACTATAACAAGCTAAACATAAAAGGGACCTGTCATACTAGTAGTCCTGGGGACAAAGGGTGGAAGTATGGGATGCATGCAGGAAACTATGGTGGAGGAAGGTCAACAATAGTGGTGGAAATGACCCTAATTCACTGTCACAGATGCCTGAAATACAATGGTGAACAACTTGTAACTCACAAGATTCTCAACAAAAAATAAAAAAGTAAAAATATATAAAATCAAACAACCATTTGAAGAAAAGGAAATGTTTCTGAAGACCAATAATTCAGAAATGAAGATTTAAGGCAAGAGTCTTGATTCTTTCTACCTGGACTGGAGAGGTTTTTAGCACTGAAAATTAAAACAACAACAACAACAACAACAACAACAACAACAACTATAGGAACTATTTATGTAATGTGGATAAAATTGCAGGGCATGATATATGTTACAAAGATGAATGTTCAGAGTAAGATTAGTGTCCATTGAGCTTTGGAAACTCTTCTAATCTGATGGCATCAAAGTAGAGCTAATGAATCAACCATTTTAAACTAGGGCTGGAGATATTGCATAGCAGGTAAGGCATTTACTTTGCATGTGACTGGTCTGGGTTTGATCCCTGACATCTCTTTTTTGTCCCCCCATTCACAATACAGACCAGGCAGAGGGCCTGGGTTGAGGTGTATATGGGGTGCATTTACTGTACCTCCTCTTTCTATACAGTATTAAGAACCCAGCCTATGGTAAGCACCTAGAGGCATTATCTTTTCTTTTCTTTTTTTAATTTTTTTATTTGTTATATAAACCCTTCACCAGTGCAATATTCCCATCACCAATATCCCACGTGTCCTTCTTCCCCACCCTACACTGGCCTGTACTCTAGATAGGCTTTCTAACATTTCATAGGGTCCCCTAAGCATATCTGGAGTGATTTCTGAGCACAGAGACAGTAGTCACCCTATAATGCCACCAAATGTCCCTCCCCCATTTTTAAATTAATAATTTGTTAAATACTGTGCTGATGATTATTTATATTTGTCCTTGGGAGAAAGTATAAAAGGGAAGAAATTGTGGTGAAAGGGATAAAGAGGTAGAAATCAATCTTGAGGAAAAACCTTATTTGTAACTCAGGTATTAGAAAACCAATATGACTTCTAGTCATTCAAAAGTAGTTTGAATGTATACTTGAAGAACAAGTATAACATGTGGATCAGATGATTTATACTTAAAAAGGCACCGTGGTACAATAGTTGGTTTTGAAGATGGTGTTAATTCTAAGGCTGAATAAGAGGTGGAAAGAAGAAGAAAGATGAGAAAGATTTCAGTCTATGTGCATATAAAGGTTTGAGAAGGTGACATTCAGTTTTTCAATGGAAGAAAAAGAAATGTATACATTGAGTACTAGATAGAGGAATATGCTCAAAGTAAATTAGAATATTGAAATGCAAATAACCAAAAATATAGTCTTTCACATTGGTTTATGTTTTACTTTGATTTTGAGCTTTCTGTTTGCAACACCTCAGGAGTAGCTCATTTACCAAGAGTTCTGTCACATTCTAGAGAACAGCAAATGTTTTTTTTTTTTGCCAATAAAACTTGGGATTAAAGACCCATTCAGTTGTCCCAGTGGAAGATGTATGGTGGTTTTTTATTTTGTTAATGACAGTGAGAAAGTATAATAAGGAACATCTGCAATAAAGCATGTGTCACTGATTAGATATATTCCCATGACTGCAATATGCACAGAAATACATGAATTACATGTGTATATAAAGCTGTGAATATATCTTGGCATATCTCCTGGAAGAGATGCCAAGTTTTATATATCTATACATATACAACAGATAGCCATATCTATACTTCATTCAGAGTGTTGTATGGTCTTGAGATGTTTGTTTAGTGCATTAAATACAAATATGCTATTGACTAAGTAGCATCAGGTAATACTTTCAATTGTTCCCTCATATGTTTGATCTGGTGATTGTACAGTTCTATCTCCAGAGAAAATGACTCTTACTTTGATTCAAGACATGTTCAGGCACTTGATATATATTTGTTGATTGATTGAATGATTCTCTAACCATAGACTACATAAACTCCCATTCTTCTTCTTGCTCATCTGATGTATGAATTAGGTAGGTTTTTCAAATTATAGGGTGCTCATACAGTTGAGAAAAACTATATATGTGTATATATAGTTTATATATAATATGAGTAGCTTAATATATAAAGGGACAAATGTACTAATTTTACCCCAATCCCTCAAATTGCTAATACTGCATTAGGTAAGGTCTAGCTTCATTTAGGTTCAATTACTGAAAGTTCATGAAGGTCTTTATTATAAATCAATGTAATATAGCCCTCCAGACAACTTATTTAGAATGGTATAAGGTTTTTCAAATACAAACATTTATATAATGATCAAAAGAACCAACTCAAGTCTGAGGCAAAATCAAGCAACACACCAAAAATCAAGAAGAACTCAGCCTTGTTTGTTCCTTCTAAATAAAATATGACATCTTTTTGACATGCAAGAGAATAAGATGTGTTCTTTTTCCCTTCTTTTTTCTATTTTTGACACTTAATTGGTTCTAAGATAATTAAGGAATATTTAATATTTTCCACACTTAATTTTTATTTCTTTATTATTATATTTACCCATTTTATTTAGCCCATTGATTTTTTAGGAACATGAATTAATAATACCCTCCGTTCTAAAAGTAATTATTTTGTATAACTTTTATGTTATATATTCCATGTGTATTTTACTTATTTTTAAGGTATAACTGAAAATATCAGCATTTGGGCTGTAGATGATTTGTTTCATCATTGATAAGAATTAATACCAAACAAAGTTGTGTATTTCTACTCAGGCATCACAAATAAAGTATATATTTTTATATCAAAGGTTATTTGACAGTTGTGAAAACTGTTTTCAATACATATTATTATTGATGCAGTTAAAAGTGACACTTCTTGTTTATAACTTTAACTGATCTTGGGACCAGAGCAGTGGTGCAAGTGGTAGGGCATTTGCCTTGCCTGTGGCTAACTTAGGATGGACTGTGGTTCGATTCCCCAGTGTCCCGTATGGTCCCCAAGCCAGTACTGATTTCTGAGTGCATAGCCAGGAGTAACTTCTGAGCATCACTGGGTGTGATTCAAAACAAACAAATAAAAACTTTAACTGATCTAATTCCTACCCATTCAGAAAATATTATCATAAAATCCCAAGAATAATTACAAATCAATAAAAATTTGGTAAATATGTTCCTGGACATATTATTTATTTTATAAAGAAGGACTTATTATATGCTTATGATAATTATATCTATTATAATATGGCATATACATTGTAAAAGATTATGAAAGTTTAATAAAATTTGAAAATAGTTAATTGTGATAGAATAGTGTAAAATATATAAACTTATACAAGGTTTAAGAGATTTTCTAAAATTTTTATATGACTTTTACTTTATGTTATTTAAATACACTTTTAGGTTTGTTTGGTTGTAACCAAATCATCTATCTTAAGTATAAGTTAACCTTTAGGAATAGCCAAAATGTCAAGTGCCAGAAGTGAAGTACATATAGAGATATTTTTAATTCAAAAGTTTTTGGGGCCCGGGAGATAGCATGTAGGTAAGGCATTTGCCTTTCATGCAAAAGGTCATCAGTTCGAATCCCGGTGTCCCATATGGTCCCCCGTGCCTGCCAGGAGCAATTTCTGAGTATGGAGTCAGGAGTAACCCCTGAGCACTGCCGGGTGTGACCAAAAACCAAAAAAAAAAAAAATAAAGTTTTCTTTATCAGATTTTCTGCATCATAGTCACTATATGAAGTTTAAAGTATTTTTTTCTTCCTAATATTCCCACACTGATTAGAAAACTGATTTATCAACATAAACACGTTGACCATAAAAATGACCAGCTTCTCAAAAACTAACAAGTCTAGATAGGTAATATGAATGGTTTTGGGCAAGATCTACTGGGTTATTTATCACTACTCACTTTAAAACTATTTTTAATTAAGTCATAACATTTATTAAGGAATTATGATTTACAAATTTTTTTATTGCTAGTTGAGTTTCAGGTATGCAATGTCCCCAATCCAATCTCACCACCAATGTCATCTTCTCTCCAGAAGTGTACCAAGATTCTCTCCATAACCCCATTTCCCGAATCCTTTGCTAAGTCTGCCTCCTTGAGCAACACATTTTTAAATTTGGTTTTGCTTTGAATTTCCTACTTTCAATGTTGTTAAATCTGTGTTTTCAGTATATAGCTACTTCACTCTTCTATACCTCTAAATTACCTGAGGCCATTGATCCTTGTCCCTGATTAGATACCATCAACATTTTTCTTGCTACCACCCTTGATTTCTTTCCTTTCTCTCCTTCCTATATTCTGGAGACAAGGGTCATTGACAAAGACTATTTAATACTTTTCATTCCTCTGTCCAGTTATTCTATATATCACAGATAAGTGATTATTTTGTGTTTCTCCTTCTTCTGGCTTATTTCACTTAACATGACATCCTGCTGTCCCAATTAAGTTGCATAACATTGTATGATTTAATCATTTTTTGCAGTTGAATAGTTGAATAGTACTCAGTTTTATATATATATATATCCAAAAAACATATATATATATATATATATATATATATATATATATATATATATATATATATATATATATATACCACAGCTTTGTAGGTTGTTCATCTGTCATTGGACATCTAGGTTGATATTGTATCTTAGTTATTCTGAATAAACACTTCTCTGTAGAAGACATAGTTGGATAGTTAAAATTCACATGATCAAGTGTTCACTTATTATTAAGTATATTTAAATGAAAAATGACATAGCTTAAAATGGTGAGAATTACCTGTATCAAAAATACTGGGGAAAATTAGTGTTGAAAATAAAGTGGGAAAATAATTATCTTCTGCTGGTGAGAATATTGTCTGGTTTAACCAGAACAAAATAGTACAGAGACTATAAGTAAAGAGTATGAAAAATAGTGTGGAGATTGCGATGTAAATTACGCATTAGCTGCCATACAAACCAGCAGTTCATTTCTGGGTCTTTAATTCCAGAACACAAAAACGTTGATTCAAAAGGACACTTGTGCACCATTATTCATTACGGCACTGAGTCCAATCAGTACTGACTTTTGCACCCATTTTCCCCAGTATTCACTTTTTAAGGAGAGCAAGTTAGATTTCATGATTTGGGAAAATAGTATGTTCTTAGAGCTGAAAGTAATGGGGAAAATTATGTAGCATATTTGTCTGAGGAAACAGGGATCTGGTTCCAGAGTTTTCAACCTGTGTCACTCTTCATTGCAAAGAATCAGGCCACATGTTTATTTTCCTTCTTTTAAATATAAGTAGGGGAAATATTAGAGGAATTTTTTAAACGCTTGCCAAATGAAAAAATCTGAGCTGAGGGTGAAATTAACTGGGCCTCCAGAAGTTTTCATGATCCAAGGACTGTTTTAAAGCATGAAAGTCACAGGAAAGCCTGATAATTGGCCCACATAGAATTTATCATGTTTCTATGGGGAAATATTTAGGAACAAAAATTTTATTCCTATTCAGGGGAGCATTCTATACCTTTTTGAGTTATGCTTGTCTGAAACTTATATATAAAGATATTCGAGGGTAGCTTAAAACTGGTTGATCCATTTGATCACAGATTGAAAAAAGTTAATAATTCTATTTTATTATTTCTTACAAAATTATACTTTATCAGGGAAATAACTTCTTGACATTACATATCAGCAAAAATGTAAAATGCTGTTTTATAAATATTATAGAAGTAAAATTTATAAAGAAATGCTTGAATACTCATAATTTAGTGACCTCTTCTCTGTATAAAGTACTATTATTACTCCATGATGTAGCTGTCCAGGTAAAGTCATAGAAAATCAAAGTTTCTTTATAAGGTTTTTGCTTCTTTCATCTCATACAGGTAATAATCAGATGATCTCTCCCAAAACTTTATACAAACTACCACCCACATCAAAGCACCAGTGACTGAAACTATATAAAATCCTTGGCCTCCACCCAGAGAAGGTTTAAATGCAGGAAAGTAAGGATAAATTAAAGTGACAGGGTCTCAGCAGTGGAAATTAGTGCGACTCTTCTAATTGCATGTCTAGCCTGAATGATGGGATACTTAATTCTTACACATCCCAGACAATTGCTTTATACTAACACGAGCTCTGGGAAAAAAGCAGATTCCACAGACATATGCAATGGTAGATGGAGTGTAAAAATAAATCAGAGGCCCGAGCCACTCTGGAAGGAAAAAGTGTTTTATCTACATTGTTAATATAGGTGTTGCCACAGTTAAGCAACGTTGATTCTGTCCTTTGGCCTATTCCTTCCATTAAAACGAAAAACAAAAGTGAACATTAAATAATTAAATGGCAGAGCTCCAACGTACTAGTGTTAAGTCTTGTGCCCCAAAATAAGCACAAATGCGCATTGAATAAAGGCCTCGTTCCTTTAGCAAGAATACAAGACTACGAGTCTAAATATGAATCCCAAGGGACAGATGGATTGGAAACAACAGCATCTTCTCCTTCTACTACTATAAGGACTGCTAATAAAAGTCTTCAAAACTACCGTCGCTTCTTATATCTATTTAACCTTTTGCCCTAAGAAGCAAAGAGCATCTGGTTAAGTGGAGAGTAAAAGCGCAGCAACTTTTCATTATCAGAGCTCACAGACAGAGTGTAGGGAAGCTGGAGCTGCCAAGCCTGGGTTAAATGCTTGTTGCCTTCACTGCCTGAGGCCATCTAGCGTGTTTAGAAATGATTAAGTACTGCAGCCTAGAAAGGACCTGTCCTGAGCGTTCATCTCTGACTTCCAGCAGAAAGGAGAGGCTGGCAATGACAGAGGCAGATGGATGAGTCTCATTAGTATGGCGAGGCAGCGAACCAGACTGCCTTCACAGAGCTGTCCAAAAAGAGGGAGCAAATTAAAATAGGATCTGGGAAAACCAATGAGCAAGTGTTTTAACTCTCTGTTACCTGGTTTCTTTAGCTGCAAGGTTGTATAGCTGTTGGCTTGTCTTACTCTAAAATGCTCCCACACCATGCATGAACTGAGGGAATGGCTCTGCAGGCCCATTCAGTTCCAGTCTGGTCTGTTTTTGTATCCTGTCAAAATCGACCGCTACATTTGCTACAGCAGAACAACCCAGATGATTTTATTCCTAAGCATGTAATGTTATTACCGCAGAGCACAGCAAGAGGGGATGACTTCCCACTTTTAGAGAAGACAAGAGACCTCACATTACACAGTCACTCATGGCCAACTTGAAGGTTCTAAGTAATGATGATCTTGGAAGAAAGGCAGGGAATATATTTTTCTCAAGCCCTGCTTGAGAGCCAGGGTTCCAAATAGAAGGAATGAGGTTCCTGTTGAAAAGTGATAGCTCTATCCTAAGTGTTATTCTTTTGGAAATAAAGGAACTTTCGTTGTATTAAGTGCTATCTGAAAAGGGAATTTCAGAGCCAGAAAGCAAAGGCAGACATGAGAGAGCTGTTTCAGAGGATATATGGCTGCAATGCAAAGATAACAATGTGGCCCTAGCATTAAGGAGTTTCGAGGAACCCATGCCCATGCTAAATCTATTGTGACTTTTCTGATTGCCATCCCATTAAAATGAGAATGCTCCTTTGAAAGACACACATAACCTGATGCAAAAGTTTTGGGATCCCCTTTTAGAGTAAGCACATGGTTTATATCTTGAGCTTGTAAAATGTATCTAATGCTTTAAGGCATGCATTTTTTAAAAATGTTGACAGAAAACTGATTGAATGTGCTTATTTACTTTGTTTTGAGGTTCTAGACCTAGGAAAAATATATTTAAAATAAAAATACATTTTTTGCCTTCTGTTTAATATCTAAATCTAGAAAGAAAAGTCAGAAAAACAGAATCACCACCAGTTAAGAGTTCTCTCTACGTGGGTAGCATTACTCCAGGATCACAGTAGAGGTTAAATACTAATCTTTTTTTTGTTTGTTTGTTGTTTTTTTTGGGTCACACCCAGCAGTGCTCAGGGGTTACTCCTGGCTCCATGCTCAGAAATTGCTCCTGGCAGGCACAGGGGACCATATGGGGCACCGGGATTCGAACCGATGACCTTTTGCATGAAAGGCAAACGCTTTACCTCCATGCTATCTCCCGGGCCCCTAAATACTAATCTTTACATAGGTGGGGGGGAGGAGGGAGACAGAGGGCATTGGTGGTGGGAATGTTGCACTGGTGAAGGGGGTGTTCTTTGTATATCTGAAACTAAACTACAATCATGCTTGCAATCAAAAAAAAATTTACTACTATAGTGCTTATGGTTTGGGGAAGATTCAGATATAGACAATTATGGCTAGATCAAGGCAAAATGAAGAAAGTGGTAACTAGGACATATTCTTTACACAAAAAGAACATTTATTTACACATAAAGAACATTTATTTAAATCTAAAGTCTTAAGTAGTTCCATATATTACTTAATACGGTATGTATTTATATTTTTCCAAAGACATTTTTGAATGCATAATTCATGTCAATATTAACCCTCACTTCTTACTGCTTTCAGTGAGTTTTATGTCAAATATAGGAAATAATCTGAAAGTTTACAAAGAATCATGAAGAATAAATGAAGCTGAGCAGAAAAGACTAAAATTGGCCAACTATATTTTAGGTGTTCAAATTGCATACATCTTTTATTGTTAATTTTTTTAAACACTGTTGCTTTAACTTCAAACAAATAAATGACTTTAATTTTTTCTAACTTGAGAAAAAAGAGGAAAAATATTTAAAAAGCATTGACATCAAAATGAAATTGATGGTATTTTATGTAACTGTGTGTAAAAATAATGTCTTCTACAGGGCCAAATAGGGCTTTAATCAGGCAAGAGGGCACTTGCCTTGCACATAGTTGACCAAGGTTCAGTACCTACTGCCCCATATAGTTCTCTGAGCCCACTAGGAATGATTTCTGAACACAAATACAAGGGTAAGACCTGAACAATACCAGGTGTGCCACCTCCAGAAAACATTAGTCACCCAAGACCTTCTCTGAACAAGATACTTCAAATCAACAACCTTGATTATTTCTCATGTTGCATATTTCTTGAGAAATCAATCTTCATACATCTATGCTAAAACCAGATGTGTTTTAATTATTGGTGTAATAAAATCTGAAAAGAATTGAAATTTTAAGTGAAATTAATTTAAGAATTAATCTTTCTAATTTGAACTACTTTAAGTTTATAAATGTTTAAGTTCAATATGCACAGAAATAGTGATTTTGGACAAAATATTCATCATCTTAATAGTTGAACCCAACTATCCAGATATAATTTTAAAAGGAAATTAACCTAAATCTGAACCTGAAATTAGCGTTATAAATAAGAAAGAACAAGCATTCTCATGATGCCAAATATAATATAACAGCTAAGCCCAGGGTTTACTGATAAGTATGAAGGCATTGCGAGGAAGAATTTATTAGTGCCGACAAAGAAAGATAGAGAAAAAATACATCCTGTGCCTTATGTCACTTCAGCTATTCAGATCAATTTTCTTTTACATACAGGTAACTCCTGTTGACACCAGCACCTAAGTGTGTGAGCCAATTGACTTTATATTTTAGAGTTGCTTTCTTATTCAACTCAATATAAGCAGAAACCATTTCTCATATTTATCCTCATGTAAAATGTACTTGGATAAATCGTTTAACTAAATGTAAAGTGTCAGAAAATGGTTCATACAAAGAAAATAATATTATGCAGTATAAACTCCCATTAAGTAGTAATGTGGCTGACATTGATTGAAGGAGATTAAGTCTAAGACTTTTTCTCATGACATTTGTTCAAATAAATAAAGGTAACAAGAGGAAAAAGTTGATGCCTTCTTCTCATTTTGCATATAAATTTCACCCATGTGATTTTTTTTTAGCCAGATTTATTCAGAGTGCAGTTTCACTGGATATTTTTACGTGAATCCTGGATAGCAGTGATAACTGTCAGTAGAGCAAGGTCATGATTGACCTTTATCACTGAAAAAAGGTTGGCTACCTAAAGATAAACTTTCATGTTGAATTTGGAATGTAAAGAGGAGGGTTGAGGCCATGGAAAGGAGCACATCTGAATAAAAATCTATGAATATTTCATGTCTGTTACGAGGTTGGAAACTTGGTATGACATTATCATGACCCCTGTCCTGAAATATTTTCAAAAGAATATTCTGATCGGCAGCAGACAAGTTTAGCACAGATAAGCTTTCCTTACTTAGTAGGAAAATTAAATTGTGATATAAACTGACTATTCTTAAAGCTTTTGTCCTCAATGAACTAGCTTATGCTATGAATCATGAGGTTTACCAAATTATTTGCTGGAACAAACTTACCAATATGTCATGCTCCTTCCCTGTTAGAGTTATGAGTGCCATATAGTATCTTACAACTCCATGTCAAGGAATATTTTTTCTGAGTTTAGTACTGAGTATTAATTAGTATTTAATATACCTTTCTGATTAATTGTATGTGCTGCCTTTTTGAACTCCAAGTTATCTAGGTTCTGCCAAGCCAAAAATTCAGTTTTTTCACAATTCATAAAGGCAATGAACACATATCAACATCTATTTTAGGGCCCTTAAGCATTACAGATAACATATAGTGTAGGACAGTGGATAGAGCATTTGCATTGCACACAGCTTCCTTGTCTTCTATTCCCAACATCTTAGTGTTTGCCAAGAGTAATTCCTGAATGCAGAGCCAAGAGTAATCCCTAAATGCCACTGGTTGTGGTCCAAGAAACAAACAAAAAATACAGTATAATTTCCGTGTAGACTACTGAATTTCTTAAATGTATTATTTAAGCAGGTACCATTCAGCTTCATCATTATTCACTTGTGGAAACTGAGCAATGTGGAAGTGATATTTTTGTTTAAGATCATTAGGTTAGTAAGTGATTAAACCTATAGGTGCCAACTTCCTCAGCCCTCCAATCTGAGGAGAAAATATCATTAGCAAGAAAATAAAAATGAGAGCACAAATAACTTGTTTGGTAAGACCACTGTGTGGAAGGAGTTCAGAGAAGTAAAACTCAAGAAACAATTGCTTTTAGATATGAGTAGTATAAAAGCAGAAATATTCAGATGTCAAGACTCGATTTGCAAGTTATAAGCAACGGTGTCCAGATGTGAGCAAATGAAAATTGAGAATTCGCTTAATTTGCAATGCTAAACAGATCTGTATGATCTGGGTTTTCTCAGATCAATAGCACCCATAAGAAACTATAGATGGCTCAGGTGATCTTGGCCTTAAACTTAACTCTTCCCAGAAATTCTGTAAATATTAACTTGGAACATTGCTTTAAACCTGAACTTTGACCAGTTCACCACTTGGTTTTCAAGTGATGGTCTTACAAGTCTCTAACAGTTAGAAGTAAGTCCATGTCCTTGATAGTACAAGATTTCTGTAGGATTTCCTTGCTTTATTGGAAGTCTATGGCCACAGAGAAGGTGTGGTGAGATTGAGTTTTTAAGTAATGAGACATTTGGTGTCATATCTGAGGAAATGGGCTAAATAAGTGTGGACTAACTTAAAGAAGAAACAACCACAATCGTAGAGTCAGAAGGTCCAAAATATTTGTTTGTTTGGAAGGCAGACATTTACAAAGAGTGCAGTCTAGTCAAATTGCTTCTTTTAGCTAAAAAAATCTAATCAAGAAATTCACTAAGTGAAAATAGTAGAGGCATAATACTGAAAGGAGAATTAGATCACCAGAGGATTCAAAAAAACCTTTAGTGTCTACAAACAGTGTAAAAATGCCTTTATGGTTATAAGTGTAACATTGAACGTTTTCAGAAAACCTATAAACCTGCTCCAGGCTGAAATTCTTCAGTCGGGTATAAAATATAGCAGTTTGTAAAAAAAAAAAAAATATAGCAGTTTGTGTATACTTCTGGTCATGAGCTAACAGGTGTCTGGAAATGCAGAAATAAGTTATATTTCTGTGAGAAAGTGCCATGGAATTTCAGCATCAACAAATCGCCTCTAAAAAAAAACTTTACTCTGCTCTATTACTATTGGTTTATAATAAAACAGAGCTTGACCTGCAAGTTAATAAAGAAAGCATGTTTACTAATTAGGCTTTATTTTCATTGTCCCATGTTAATTGCAAAATATCCATCTTTCTCATTTATGAATATGTTAATTTATATCAGAGAGGCACAAGTTTGACTAAGCAAACTCTTCCTTTAATTAGATCAAAGGAAGGTCCAGCTCAGTTTTGCAAAATGGATTCTAATTTTCAATCAGGCAAGTAAGTTTGGCTCCTAAAAGGCATCATCTTTGACAGTTGGAAAACACTAATTAACAGACATAACTGTATTAATTGCATTCTATCACTGAATTCTTATCAGTTAGCTTATGTTTCCTGTTTTCTAATGCAAACAGTTGTGGCTTTGGTGGCACCTACTTGAAAACGTCTTTCTAATGCTAACTAGCAATCAATGTATGTAAAATTTCTAATGTTTCTTTAGGGAATTTTACATAATAGCTGGAGTCTCTCTTTTGAGCTATGCCCTGCTGGTTTAATTATCTCTGAAACCCATACCTATCAGAGTATCAACTTCTTGCAAGATAAAGGTACATACTCTATTTGTTTTAAAAACAAAGAATTACTATAGTTTCATTTAGAAATCCCATTGCAACAAGCTAAATGGAAAACTGATCTATCACATAACTTCAAAATCATAACAATAAAAAATATCTACCTTTAAAAATTTGGGGGAAGACAAAACAAAACAAACAACAACAACAACAACAACAGAAAAAAACCCAAAGATGAAAACAACTTTTAATCAGGAGACAATATCGAGAGAAGTCTTATTGCCTTGACTACAACAATTATCTACTGTTTTAAGACAAACAAGAGTGTCTTTCTCTAGGTATCCCTTCTATCCTGTTTCTAAAGGTCTCTGAAAAGTACAAGTAATAAAAAATTTTCTGGCTGATGATGTCATCCTATGGATTATGAAAGCAATTTCCTGAATGGGTTCATATCCTTTTTTTCTTTTCTTTTAGGCATGCAGAAATTGGTTACTATTCTTATACAGTGATTGAAGATGTTTTCAGATGATCTGTACTCCTGTTATTCTTGAGGTGATTTCTTTTCTTTTTGTGAAAATGTCTACTTTAGGACCTTCTGGTTAAGTCTCAATGATGGGGTCTTGATATTTCTTTTCATAATTCCAAATGAATGGTACAAGGTTGTCTTAGTCATAATGAGTGGTTTATGTCTGTGAGACTTGCTAGAGAGAAAAATCAGAATCATGCAGAGGCTGACAAGACATTGGAAATGAATGCAGGACAAT
Organism: Crocidura indochinensis; assembly: GCA_004027635.1. Taxonomy (NCBI): domain Eukaryota; kingdom Metazoa; phylum Chordata; class Mammalia; order Eulipotyphla; family Soricidae; genus Crocidura; species Crocidura indochinensis. The sequence continues at coordinate 7,249 of PVKC010013768.1, read as the reverse complement.
CGTCACACCCAAGTGAAGAATATTAGCACCTCATTTTGAATCCTCTAAATCCATGTACAATCACAATCTTCTAGTGCATGGAGGGACTAGTTCAGCAAATTTGCTAGGCAATAAGTAGCTTCACTTATGTATGTATAGTTTAGTTTTCTACAAATTTGAACCAGATCACAAAAACCTTCCAAGTCCACGAGAGAGGAAATGATAAAGAGAGAGAAAAAACTGACATTTATAATAAAAAATATACCATCCTTGCACTTCAGAGCTACCCAGGACCACACGCATCCACACTCCAAAAACTAATTGTGCAATGCAAAAATGTCACTGTATCCAGAGTAGGCATCTTTTTACATAAACTCATTTATCATCTAGTATTATGGTAATTTAAAGGTAAATTTTCCACTTAGTCTTTTCCCTTGTGTTTCCACAGTTTCCACCCCTCCACCTCCTCAACCTAACAAGAAAACACAGAAATAGCATATAAAACTTGGTGGAGGGAGCAAGGGAAAGACAATTAAATTGAATGGAGAAGGCCAAGGTGGTGGAAAGGACAGCTGAAGACTTTCTGACAAGGAGGTTTCATTAACACTGGTTGTTTCCTTGTAGGCATTCATTAAAATGTCAGCTCTTTGAAGGTATCCCAATACAGTCTGCCTGATTCCACTCGGGAATCTCTCTGGATGAAAGAAACCTATTTTTAGGTATTTGGGCTCTTCAGCCTCCCTCTTTATGACTGCTTGTCCACAGCTCCCATGGCCCCCCTTTCCCCTCATTCTCAACATTGCTAAATTCTGCAGCCCCTCACACTCAACATTGCTAATTCCTGATTATATATTCAAAGATGTCCCTGCTCTCCCAAAGCATTGTCCCATGAAGAACGAACACATTTTCTATGAGTCCCAGCATAAATCTCTAGATTCGAGCACTATTCAAATGTGCCAGAATTTTCTTGTAGCTTTAATGTAGATGTGTGAAAAGTTACATCCAGTCAACTTTATATAGACTTCTCTGAGTGAGACTGTCTCCACTGCCTTGTCATGGAAACTGAAATTGAAGTAAGTTCTTTAAATTTCAAGATTCAATTTTATTCTAAAGCAGATTATTTTTCCAAAAAAAAATCACTCCTTTGAAAATCTGCTAGTTTGAATTAATAATTAACTAACCACCCAATTATGTAGTTTTCATTTATTAGATGGTAGTGTTAGAAAGTGCAGGTAAGGGGACTGGAGCGATAGCACAGAAGTAGGGTGTTTGCTTTGCATGTGACTGACCCAGAATGAACCTTGGTTCGGTCCTCAGTGTCCCATATGGTCTTCAAGCCAGGAGCAATTTCTAAATGCATAGCCACGGATAATCCATGAGAGTCACCTGGTTGGTCCAATAACAAAAGCAAAACAAAAACAAAAACAAAAAAGTAATGTAGTTAACACTAAAAGTCCTTCAGAATCAAACCACCTTTTTTCTTATATACTTTCTGACTCGAAAGTAATTCTTGTTAGTAAATACAAACTTCCATTTATAGTTTTATCCTACATTCTACATTGACTAGAGATTCATTCTGCCAGAATATTTTGCATTAAAAATATAACCCCACCTCTGTATTTGACAAATAGAACACAAATTAATAAAGTAGATATGAAAGCCTAGCAAAAGGTACAGTATCCTGGTCCTTGTAAGGAATAGTTGACCTAGAACTGATTAATCATCTCCTCAGATATGTTCTGTTACACTCATGCTGATCAGCAGATCCCTGTGTTTAAGCAAACAGTACACACCTATTCATCTATCATCACAAGGCCAAAAGATGTGGTGAGCTGGTTCTGGTGTGTATGATTCTCTTCTCTCTTTGTTTCCATTTATTAAAAAGGCCAGGTGATTGAATGAGATTCATCCTGGAGACTTTTAGCATCTGTGGTGTGGCCCTTGGCAAAGGGATAGGCTGCTCATTTCTTTTGCTTTGGAAGTGTACAGGATGTGGTAATAATATATAGAAGTTTCATACAGATCTATTCTTCACCAGTCCACCTCTCAGGGTCTTCCATACAGGGAATTATGCAATGTGATCACCTGGTTGCCCTGCCCTCTCTCTGTTTTCCATCTCTTTTATGTGACTTGCACTAATAACATAGGGATCCAGCTCATGTATACTGCTAGCCACATTTATCTTTGTCATTTTCTAAAATATTTTCCTTCACAGACCTTATTGACGAACCCCCTTGTATTCTATTTACAATATTTTTTCCTGCTTGTTCCTTTCCTCAGTTCACAAATGGTTAAGTGGGATTTCTGTTCCTCTTTCGTATTTTAAAAGAGTTCATCATTCATTTGTTTATTTTTTTCTCTTCACTAACAAAAAGAATTTTTAATGATTAAGCCATCTGTCTACTTATTTAGCAATTATTAATTAAAAAGATTTCAAGATAAAAAGACAAGTTTTCTTTTAGTAGGTAAAAATGATCTCTCATAGCACTTTAAAACAGCATCTTAAAAAAGAATTTCTTAATGAGAATAGAAAGTTGCCTTAAACATTTTTAAGCATTGCCTTCTACATTTCATCCCTTATAGTCTAATACAGTAAGCAGCCTGCCATCTGAATTTGGGAAGCAGGATGAAGCTGGTTTCTGAGATGGGAGAGCCTGGTTTTGCAACCATGCAGACACAAGTTGAGAATCTGGGAGTCCCTCCCCACTGCTGTCTACTAGTTTAAAGAACATGACAGTGTTTTTTGGTTCTTCTACTTCTAATCTTATCAACACATATTTTCAGGCTATACACACACACACACACACACACTTACACAAAATATAAAATTTAAGAAATTAAGAAGCACTTGAAAGAGAGTGAACATGCAGACTGAGTTCCTATCTTTACTTTTCCATGTTTGGATTTTTAGTCAGTAAGACAGGAAATCAGTCATTCAGCAGCTTAGAAGTGATAGTGAACAAGTGCCTTAACATAGAACCACACTCCTTTACACCGATGGGGCCCCAACTTGGCCTGTACATAGGTGAAATGATAGACATAGAATGGCTTTGACCATTCTTTATTCGGATCTTGGAGGATGTCTCATAGCTTTTACAGATCAGGCACTATAGGAATGTGCCATCACCTTGAAGACAACTTATAAGGGATCCAGAGAGAGAGAGAGAAAAAAAAAACATACTTCTGCTCCTCTAGAAAACCCCCAAGGGGGGGGCGGGAGATAGCATGGAGGTAAGGCGTTTGCCTTTCATGCAAAAGGTCATCAGTTCGAATCCCGGTGCCCCATATGGTCCCCCGTGCCTACCAGGAGCAATTTCTGAGCATGGAGCCAGGAGTAACCCCTGAGCACTGCCGGGTGTGACCCCAAAAGAAAAAAAAAGAAAACCCCCAAGGGATGAGATTACAATTTCAGAGAAGGAAAAATGGCACTAGTCCACAAATGCCATTTGTTTATGAATTCCTACTATAGGAGTTACTCTGATCATGGACACTGTATTTAACTGTAGGAAATGGAATTGGAATATCTTTATATTATTTGTTTATTATGAAAGTATCATATTTATAGGGATTTATTTTAGTGCTAAGCATTAAGAAATGTAAAAGTAAGTAAAATATAGAGTCCTGACTATCACTGAGTTTATAGTTACCAAAGAGAAACAGAAAAAAAAAAAACCAAAAAAACAACGGAGCACAATGCACAACCAAATCATTCACAAATAAAGGAAAACTTAGGGTACTGGTAAGAGCATAAAAGAATACAAGGTATTCTATAGAATTTGTGAAAAGAATATTTGAACTGATTGAAGTAAAGGTGAGGAGCAGCTGCCCTAGTGGTTTAACATTGAATAAGACCTACTTTGGCAAGAGTGGAGGACAAACCAGGGACAAGCCTAGTAGCAGAGAAAGCAGAGAGCATCAAAATCCATCAGAAAGCAGAATAGTTTGGCAGAAGTAGAGATTGAGAGAGCAATTTGTAAGAAAATGTGAAAGCTATGTTTTGTAGATTTTCCTAGAACAGACTACTTCTGTATAGGAATTACAACAGATGAGGAATTTGGTAAAAGTCTAATGGTATTGATTCAAATTGCACTTTTTTTTTGTATCTTCTTACCAATGGGTTTAATAGTATTTTGTGAAAGTTCATGCAAGTTAAATCAATTGAGAAGTGTTAGCATAGGAAATACTCATAGCAAAAACTGTTATTCATTGTTATTTTATTTTGTCATGTGTCCAAAGGGTGAGGATAGTTTTTGTAGGTGTCTTAACTGGTAGTTTTTCTACTTGTTTCAACCAATCCCCATTGGGTTAGATGTCAAAGCTGTTGGTGCTACTCATGTAAAAATAAATAAATATATATATATAGATATATATAGAAAAGCTTATGACAAATATAATGAGAATTTCTCTGGAGAGCAGTGGAGAGACAAAACAAGTTCAATATGGCTTGAGTGAGAAAAGACAAGAGAAATGAATGCTCTTTTTATTTTTTAAAAAATATTTTGTAGTACAGGTAAATATTAGAATGAAATTCCTACTTATATGTCAACTTGCATGGGCTGAATATTTTATTGGTAGCAAAGAATGTATGGGAAAAGCAGTGCTCACTTTTTCTTATTCACTTATCCCAGTGTGAAACAAATTAAACTAAAAAAGAAAGGTATGAATAAAAGTCATCAGTCATTCAACATCAAAAGTAGAATCAGAGTCTTTATTCTATCAACATAGATTTTTAAGAAGGAGAGGACATGCTTAGGAAGATTAATTTGATTGCAAGGGTCATTTATCCCTCCTTAATAGTGATATTTATATTTTATACTTTGTTTTATAAAATGAAGAGCTTTTCTGTTGTAATTTTGAGAACAAATGGTTCTGTTGATTTTTCATTTTATTTGTTGAATTATAGCTATGTTCACTTTTTAATCCATATATATTTTTATATTAATTAAATTTATAAAGGCAATATAGATCATACTAAGGATATAATTTCTAATAAAATTATGTTACTAAATATTTACTGATAATACACTTATATTTTTATTCTCTGATAATTTTGACATCTGGGTCATTTTTATATCTTTACTTAAAATGTGCAATGCTATTATCCTTTTTCTTTTCTACTGTTATTTTGTCCACTGTTATTTACTATTAGCTTAAACTCACTGAATTCATCAGAAAAAAAAGCGTAAGATGGGAATTTCACATTTTATGTAGTTGGCTGTGATGGCATTATTCAGTGTCATTTCTATGTCAGGTTGGGCTGTGCTAGTCTGAAAAATAAACAAAGAAAGCTAATATTTTCTCCATTGTATTTTAGCTTAAGCATTGAATTAACTCTTTCTAGGCAATGAATTTGTTCTTTGATTCAACTCAAATATTTAACTACATCTGTCTAGCATCTCTCATAATTTCATTAAGGTTCATTTTAACTTTTAAATTTATATGTGGGTAAAATTCAATATATCACCTTACTTTAAATTTGTTCTCCCCTGACTTCTTCAGTTAATGTTTTACTCACCAATTAGATATAGAAAATCAGTTCCTTAATTTTTCTTTTCTGCTGAAACTGTTGCCAAAGAAGTCAATTAATTTTTGATTTAAAAATTTAATTAGTAAAGCATGTACATAGTTAAAAATAAAATGGTTATAACAAAATTTGTAAAAAAAAAAAAAAGCAGTGACCACTAATTCCATCCAAGTATCTCGCCATTAAATCTTCCTTTTTGTTAATATATTGTTTTTTTTGTTGTTGTTTTGAGTTTTGGGGTCACACCCGGCAGCACTCTCTCAGTGGTTACTCCTGGCTCTGTCCTCAAAAGTCACTCCTGGCAGGTGAGGGAAGGGATGTCAAGGATCAAACCAGGGTCTGTTCTGGGTCAGCCTTGTGCCAGGCAAAAGCCCAACCACTGTGTTATCACTCTGGCCCCACTTTTTTTAGTGATAACATTGTGTTAAAGAATATCCTAAAATTAGTATCTATTTACGGGGCGGGGGTGATAATGATAGCACAGCAGTAAGGAGTTTGCCTTGCACTAGGAAGACCCAGCAAAAATTTCCGAGTGCAGAACCAGAAATAACACCTGAGCTCTGCTAGGTGTCCCAACTCCTCCTCCTCCCTATACAAAGTAATATCTCACATGTATCAATCCTACTATCCTTTTTCTTACTTTTACTCAACCTAATTATAACACATGCTTTAACTAGCTTACTAATTAACTCTAGAAACTCAGCCAAACTACTTGAAGGTCCCCCTTTTGTTTGATCAATATGTTTGATCAGATATGGACAATATTTCTTAACTGATATTGAGAAATTTTAACATTAATGTTCAGTACTTTTGCATCACCTTTTTCTTTTTATACCCCTTCATTCCTGTTATTATTCTGATATTGTGAAATGTAATGACATTCTTTTTTCTGTAACCCATATTTTTATAATTTACTTAACATTTTATTTTAAGATAAAAATACCATTATATTTACTTAATTTTATAAACATGTACTCACCATAGATATATTGTATAGGCAATTTTATGATATAGTTTACTCGAAAAAATATTTCTCTTCTCTTAAACTATACATGTCAGATATATATGTATATGTATACATATATATTCTTTCAGCTATGCCCTAATTTCTAGTACTTTTTATTCACACTTAAATGGTTCATGACCTCAGTCTTTCTCTGTTCAAATCAATCTCTCAATGATGTGAAATTAGTTTAGTTTTCTGGAAGTGTGGCTCATAGCTATTTCCAAATATCATAGCTATTTCTATAGTTCTTTCATATGTTGATTAAAATCATTTGTCAAATATTATTAGCTTAGGGGCTGGAGAGATAGCATGGAGGTAAGGCATTTGCCTTGCATGCAGAAGGACCTTGGTTGGAATCCTATACACAGAGGGGAACAGTTTCACTAGCACTCCAGAGGACAAAGGGGAGATATGGGACACATGCTGGGAAAAGGGGTGGAGGGAGTACAACCCTGGTGATGGGGATGGCCCTGATTTAATGCCACTATGTATCTTAAATATTACTGTGAAAGATGTATTATTAACTCTTTGGTCAAAATAACAATTATTATAAAAATAAATAAAAAGTCCTTGATATTAAAGAGAAATATATATTCACTTTATTATCTCTATTACTTATATTGAAAAATATATATTTCATTTTTTTTCTTTTTTTTATTTAAACGTTTTGATTACCTATATGATTGTGATTAGGTTTTGGTCATGTGAAGAACACCCCCTTCACCAGTGCAACATTCCCA
>PVKC010013767.1:0-22699 GCA_004027635.1 Crocidura indochinensis | reverse complement strand
GGATTTGATTGCATGTAGTCTTTAACTCTGGGAGTATCTCTTTGATGATGTCTTTGACGATTGATTCTTCTTGGAGATCTCCTACCTGGGTCTCTGGGACTCCAATGATTCTTATGTTGTTTCTTTTGAGTTTATCAAAGATTTTTATTTTCATCTGTTCACATTCCTTGAGTACTTTTTCCATTGCCTGTTTGTTTGTCTTACGATTATTTTCCACTTTCTTCTGTTGTGTTGAGTTTTTCTGCATTGCATCTTCCAGTACTCTGATTCTCTCCTCAGCTGATGATACCCTGCTGGTGAGGTCATCCATTGAGGTTTTCAGTTCAGCCACTGTATTTTTCAGATCTGTTATTTCAGTTTGGAGTTTTCTGATTTCTGTCTTTGTGTTCTATTCAGATCGCTTTATGCTTTTTATTTTTTTTTTTTATTTTGGGTCACACCCGGCAGCGCTCAGGGGCTACTCCTGGCTCCACTCTCAGAAATTGCTCCTGGCAGGCACGGGGGACCATATGGGGCACCGGGACTCGAACCGATGACCTTCTGCATGAAAGGCAAACGCCCTACCTCCATGCTATCTCCTGGGCCCCAATATGCTTTCTTTCACTTCTTGAAACATCTTCCGTATTGCTATTTTAAGTTCCTTGTCCGAGAGGTTAATCAGGAGGTTGGAATTTATTAGATCATCAGAGATTTCATCTTGATTTTCGGTGCATGGGGTTTGTCTGTGAGGTTTCACCATTTTCAAGCTTGTAATGTTGTTTTTCCTACGTGTTGTGGTGGGGTTTATTGGTTAGAAAGAGTGTGCCGCTCTTCTGCTGCCACTAGTTGACAATTAGGCAGAAAGAGGGGACGTTTCCCTTGAATCCTCGGCGTGATCAGAGGCTCAGCAGGGATCCACAGGGCAGGACCTCCGCAGGCCAGAGAGCTGAGCTGATTGGCCAGCAACCCCACCGCCAAGTTACTTACAGGGAGCTGAAATGCAGTTTTTTGGGGGGTACTGGGGATGCCTTCAGGATTCAAGCACACAAGCAGACAGGCAGAAAGAGGAGACGTTTCCCTTGAATCCTCAGCGTGGTCAGAGCCAATGGCCTTTCTATACACCAATAGTAATAAGAAAGAAATGGACATTAAGAAAACAATCCCATTCACAATAGTGCCACACACACTCAAATATCTTTGAATCAACTTGACTAAAAATGTGAAGGACCTATATAAAGAAAACTATAAAACTCTGCTCCAGGAAATAAGAGAGGATACATGGAAATGGAAACACATATCCTGCTCATGGATTGGCAGGATTAACATAATCAAAATGGCAATATTACCCAAGGCATTATACAGATTTAATGCGATCCCTCTAAAGATCCCCACGACATTTTTCATAGAAGTGGACCAGGCACTTCTGAATTTCATTTGGAACAATAAACACCCTAGAATAGTGAAAGCAATCATTGGGGGGAAAATGGGAGGAATTACTTTCCCCAATCTTAAACTTTACTACAAAGCAATAGTTATCAAAACAGCATGGTATTAGAAAAAGGACAGGCACTCAGATCAGTGGAATAGGCTTGAATACTCAGAAAGTGTTCTCCAGACATACCATCACCTAATTTTTGATAAAGGAGTAAGAAATCCTAAATGGAGCAAAGAAAGCCTCTTCAACAAGTGGTGTTGGCACAACTGGCTAGCCACTTGCAAAAAACTGAACTTAGACCCCCAGCTAACATCATGTACGAAGGTATAATCCAAATGGATGAAAGATCTTGATATCAGATCTGAAACCATAAGATATATAGAACAACATGTAGGCAAAACACTCCAGGACATTGAGACTATCAGCATATTCAAGGAGGAAAATACACTCTCCAAACAGGTGAAAGCAGAGATTAACAGATGGGAATATACTAAGCTGGGAAGCTTCTGCACCTCAAAATAAATAGTGCCCAGGATACAAGAGCTACTCACTGAATTAGAGAAATTATTCACCCAATACCCATCAGAAAAGGGGCTAATCTCCAAAATATACAAGGCACTGACAGAACTTTACAAGAAAAAAAAACATCTAATCCCTTCAGAAAATGGGGAGAAGTGGACAGAGTCTTTGACAAAGAAGAAATATGAATGGCCAAAATACACATGAAAAAATGCTCCACATCACTAATCATTAGGGAGATGCAAATCAAAACAACTATGGGGTCCACCTCACACCACAGAGAATGGCACACATCACAAAGAATGAGAACAAACAGTGTTCGTGGGGATGTGGAGAGAAAGGAACTCTTATCCACTGCTGGTGGGAATGCCGTGTAGTTCAACCTTTAAGGAAAGCGATATGGAGATTTCTCCAGAAACTGGAAATCGAGCTCCCATATGATCCAGCTATACCACTCCTAGGAATATACCCCAGGAACACAAAAATACAATACAAAAACCCCTTCCTTACACCTATCTTCATCGCAGCAGTATTTACCATAGCAAGACTCTGGAAACAACCAAGATGCTCTTCAACAGACTAATGGCTAAAGAAACTGTGGTACATATACACAATGGAATATTATGCAGCCGTCAAGAGAGATGAAGTCATGAAATTTTCCTATATATGGATATACATGGAGTCTATTATGCTGAGTGAAATAAGTGAGAGAGAGAGAGAAAAACACAGAATGGTCTCACTCTGCTATGGGTTTTAAGAAAATTGAAAGACAATCTTGCAATAACAATAATTTTCAGACACAAAAGAGAAAAGAGCTGAAAGTTCCAGCTCACCTCATGAAGCTCACCACAAAGAGTGATGAGTTCAGTTAGAGAAATAACTACATTTTTTACTATCCTAATAATGAGAATATATGAGGGAAATGGAGAGCCTGTCTAGAGTACAGGCGTGGGTTGAGTGGTTAGGAGGGAGATCTTGGACAATGGTGATGGGAACGTTGCACTGGTGATGGGGGGTGTTCTTTACATGACTGAAACCCAAAAACAATCATGTATGTAATCAAGGTGTCTAAAGAAAATGTAAAGAAAAAGAAATTACCAAACTCAACAAACAAAATCAACAGAATACTCAACTTGCAAAATGCAGCATGTTAAACCTTCAGACAATGACACAAGATCCATGGCAAATATGACAATTTTCACAAATTTTAATGAAGTTTTTTGATAATTCCATTACCAATTAGTTGTACCTAGAAATATTAAGTAAATTATTAATACCTGCCCACAGTCAGGCTTTGGGGAGGTTGAGAAATGGATGACAATGGTGAAAGGAATGTTACACTGGTGGTGGGATGGGTAATGGAATATTGACTGTCATAAATAACTATAGTATAAACATATCTATAAGCATGGTGTCTAAAATAAAGAAATTCAATAGAAAATCTAAAACAAAAATTGCTAAATTTTACATGATTCTATAATTTTAAGGTACTAATTCAAAGATTATGAAAATGCTAACTCAATAAAATATATGCACCTCTATGTTCAGAGCTATTAGCACAATGTGGAAAACAAATCATAATAGATATAAACTACATATTCAGTCGAATATCAGCTACTATAATATGAAATTGTGCCCTTATAGCATGAATGGAGCTTGAGATAATTATGCTATGAAAAATAAGAAAATTAAATACAATTACCATATGATTCCTCTCATATCAAAGCAAACTAAATTATTACAAAAAAGGAATATAGCAATCATTTCACTCAGTCTTTTATTATCCCTTATTCACCTTCAATTTTCAGATTGCAATTCCTTTTAGAGAATACCTTCAGTTACCATTAAGCTCCTAATATAAAATTTAAAATGACCTACAACTAATTTTATATCATTTCGTAAACTACATTACAAAATTGTGATAGCATCACTTAAACAGATCATATAAACATTTGATACGTAGTTCAAATATACAGTTTGAAAAGTCAGTTTTCTATAAGAATTATAGCGTTTTGCCCAAGAAACTGAGCCAGCATACAGAGTAGTAGTAAGGTCCTCTTTGTGACTAGAAGTTATATTTTTAGCACCCAGGTAAGTGTTCCACAAAGGAAAAGGCAACAACAAAAAAAAGGGGGGGGAGGTGTCTTCCAGCCACACAATCCCAAAAAAATCTTAGGCAGAGATAGCAATCCCAAAAAAATCTTAGGCAGAGATAGAGTGACAACAGGGTCCTCTTTGTGACTCAGGCATGCCATTTTCTATTTTTTTTCTTTTTTTTTTTCCTTAGGTTATTGGGCCACACCCAGTGACACTCAGGGGTTACTCCTGGCTACATGCTTAGAAATCACTCCTGGTTTGGGGAACCATATGGGACACTAGACACCTAAGCCACATCTGTCCTGGGTCAGCTGCATGCAAGGCAAATATCCTACTGTTGTGCTATTGCTCGGGCCCCTAGACTTGCCATTTTCACATCTAAGTCTTTGTACCCTGAGAAGAGTACAGCCACAGACCAAAGGATAGCAGCTGTGTATTTCTTTCAGACAATGAGAAATACCACAACACATAATAAACCTTTCCACACTGCAAAGGTCACAGTGGGAAAGCACAATAGAACCACACCATGCTCGGTGAGTGAAGATAGTACCTCTGAAGACCTAACCAGTATCAGTCAGTTATATAGCCTTGCTGATAAGAACTTTAGAGAGAAGATGCTATATATGTTCAAGAAAATCAAAGAAACCATGGAATGGACAGGTAATATGACTCAAGAGGATAAGAGAGCAGAAATAAGAAAACTTCAAACAGAAATGACAGAACTAAGAACTTGGTAGGTGACACCAGAAACTCATTGGCACAGCAGCCAGACTCCCCTGATAACAAGCAGGTGAATGACCCTCATTCCAAAGAACAAAACTAGGTAGAGGCCCAGCCCCCTCCATGGCTGCCAGAGCAGGCAAGTGTCACAGACTCAAAAGAACAAAAACATCCACAAGTCACTTCTCTGCTTGCAGCAGCCAGTTCCTTTAAGTGATGAGCAGGTAAGCACCCCTCCTCCCCAAAGGACAAAACATGAATCATCAGTATTTGTGGGACACAGCAAAATCGGTAATAAGAGGAAAAACAATAGCTTTGCAAGCATTCATCATAAAGGGAGATGGGACCTACATGAATAACAAATAACTTAATGACACAACTTATAAAAATAGATAAAATCAAAATGAACACAAAATAGGCAGACAGAAGGAAATAATAAAGCTTAGAGCAGAAATTAAATGAAATTAAAATTGAAATCAAATGAATTGGAAATAAAAAAAATCTGAAAGGTCAAGAAAGCAAGACTTGATTCTTTGAAAAAATAAACAAGATCGACAAACCATTAGCAACGTTGAAAAAGAAAGGGGGAGAGAGAAACTTAATAAACCAAATTAAAAATAAAAAAGGGGGAGGTTACTGTAGACACTACAGAAATTCAAAGGGTAATCAGAGATTACTTTGAGAAACTATATGCCACAAAACAAGAGAACCTGGAATAAATGGATGAGTACTTGAACTCTTAAATCTCAGAGTTGAATCAAGATGATCTGGACTATCTGAACAGACCTATTACTAATGGGGAAATTAAAATGGTAATAAAAAATCTTCCCAAAAGCAAAGTGCAAGCCCAAATGGATTCATTAGTGAATTCTTTCAAGCATTTCAAGAGAACCTACTGCCAATCCTTTCAGGCTTTTCCAGAAAATTGAAGAAATAGAAACGCACCCAGTTTTTACAAAGTTAACATCACTCTGATACCAAAGCAGAGAGAGATGCCACAAAAAAGAGAACCACAGACCAATATCTCTGATGAAAACAGAAGTAAAGATCCTCAACAAAATTCTAAAAAATACGATCCAATGGCTCAGAAAGAAGTAACCAAGTAGAATGGATTCCAGAGATGCAAAGATGGTTTAATATATATACATCAATCAATATAATATACCATATCAACAAAAGGAAAACAAAAAGTATCATATAATAGATGCAGAAAAGGCATTTGAAGGGTCCAACACTCGTTCATGATGGAAATTTTCAACAATATGTGAATGGAAGGAACTTTTCTCAGTATAATCAAGGACATTTACCACAAGCCCATGGATAATATTATAATAAATAAATAAAAGCCTTTCCTCTAAAATCTGGCACAAGTCAAGGCTGCCCCATCTTGCCACTCCTATTCAATATAGTGCTGGAAGTAATTGGGTAGCAGTCAAAGAAAAAAGATATAACAAATCCGTCCAGATAGGAGAAAAGAGTCACACACTCATTGTGGATCCCATGACATTATTTTTAGAAAATCCTAAAGAATTTACAAAAATCTTTCTAGAAACAATTGATTTGTATGGTAATGTTGCAGGCTACAATATTAATATGCAATAATTTGTGGCTTTCCTATATACAAGTAATTAAAGAGAAAAAGATATATTAAAAATCACATTCATAATTTTTCTCAGAAAGTCAAGTATCTTGGATTCAACAAGGTGAAAGAAAATTACAAAATATTGCTTCAAGAATCAAAAAGTACACAAGGAAATGGAAATACAAACAATTGTCATGGATTCTGGAGGTTTACTGTCATTTAAATGACACTATTTCCCAAAGCATTGTGCATTTTAGTGCAATCCTTATAGTGATGCCTATGACATTTTAAAAAAATAAATCAAGCACTCATGAAATTCATGTGGCGCAATAAACTTCCATAGTATCTAAAGCAATCTTTGGGGATAAGTAGATAAGAGACATCATTTTACCCTTCTTCAAACTGTACTATAAAGCAATATTCATTAAGACAACATGTTATTGGATAAAGACAGATGCTCATATTAATGTAATAGACTTGCATATCAATTACTCTTTGATAAAGAGGCAAGAATTATGAAGAGTAATGAAGGACAGCCTCTAATTATAAACAGAATTGTGAACTCAGACCTCTCTTTAACACTGTGAAAAAAAAGTCAAATAAAAATGGGTTAAATACCAAAAGAAAAGAAATAAAAAGAAAAAAATGGGTTAAATACCTTGAAATCGGACTTGCAACCATAAGGTACATAGAAGAAAAAGTTGGGAGAATACTCCAATACGTTGAAGCTAAGGGTTTCTTCAAGAATGAAACATCACTGACCAGGCAAATGGAACCAAAAATAAACAAATTGGATTATATTAAACTAAGAAGCTTCTGCACCTTAAAAAGAACTAGTGACAAGTACACATTGTATTAGTGTACCTATACACATAGTACTCTAGTACACTAGTTTTGTGTATGTAAACAAATGGATAGCTGGATATCTTCTCCTGAGAGGAAGTGGTTATGCCTATGTTTCTACAAATGGCAACCCTCCCAAAAAATTTTGGGTCCCATTACGCCTTGTTAGAAATCGGGCTAGCACAAATAATCAGGTTCAGACTATAAAGTCCCCTTCAGATCAAATACAGAATATTCAAACACTAACAACAGTAGCATTGCTGAGGTCTACGGGGCAGGGAACAAGGATTTAGCTTTCACACACCATACATTGAGTGAGACTGACAGTAGTGGTAAGTACTTACATTCTGGGATGCAAAAGGAAAGAAAGGAATCTGTCTTAACTGGGCTCCAAAATATAGGAAACTCCTGCTACATGAACTCAATATTGCAATGCCTGTATAATATTTCAGACTTGACTCAGTATTTGCATCAAGAATATTATAAAAAGAATATTAACAGGAAAAATCCAATGGGACGTGAAGGTAAATTAGCCGAAGAATTTGGTCGGCTCATCAAAACCATGGGAAATGGATATCATAGATATATTAACCCTGGAAGCTTCAAAGTAACAATTGGTCTACTTAATGACCAATTTTCTGGACACAATCAGCAGGATCAGTAACATAATAATCCCATGGAAATGTTTACATATAGAACACACTAGTACACATTGAATGGGAGAATCTATTCAACCAAACTCATTTTATAAGGAGTTAAAATCTTAGTTTTATAAGACACGGGTAGAGCTTAACAAGAAAAAAATAACCTAACCCCATTCAAACATGGGAAGAAGAGATGAACAAACATTTTTTCAAAGAAGAAATATATATGGCCAAAAGGCATATTACAAAATGCTCCGCATAATTAATCAATAGGGAACTGCAAATCAAGACAACAATGATATATTTCATACCACAGAGATTAGTACACATTACAAAGAACAATAACAACCAGTGCTGATGCAAATGCAGGGATGAAGATACTCTCATTCACTGCTGTTGGGAATGTTGACTGGTCCAGTCTTTTTGGAAAACAATATGCATAATCCTTAAAAAAGTAGATATTGAATTTCCATATGATCCAATAATACCACTCCTAGGAACATAAACCAGAAGCCAAAAACAATGCTGAAAAGCTATCTGCATTCCTATATTCAATGAACCACTATTCACAATAGCCAGGCCTGGAAACAATCTAAGTGTCTAAGAAAAAATGAATAGATAAAGAAACATTGGTACATCTACACAGTGGAATACTACACAACTCTTAGGAAAATGGAGTCATGAAATGCTTATGGATGGATGGGTAGGAGGAGTGTTATGCTGAGGAAAATGAGTCAGGGGGAGGATAGACAAAGAATGATGACTTTGTGGAATATATAAAAAGATAATATGGTAATGTTATGCAAATTCAATAGTGAAAATGGCTAGGAGAACCAGTCCATGGTAAGAAACTTGCCACAAAGAGAGGGGGAGGACAGTCAGGGTAGAAAAGAACCACTATGACAATGACAGTTGGAATTGATCACACTAGACAAGAACTGGGTTCTGAAAGGAAAGAAAGGGATATGCATTATACCCTTTCTGTAATAATATTGCAAATCAGAGTTTCTAAAAGAAAAAAGTAAACAGAGATGAAAAATATTCACCACAGAGGCAGAAATGTGGAAAGAAGTTGGAGAAGGCATAAAGGAGAATGGGGACACTGGTAGCAGGATATATGCACTGTTAAAGCATGCTGTACATTGTATGACTGAAACTCAATCATAAGCATCTTTGTAATTTTGGAAAAAACAACTGTATTATGAACTTCCTTGTAAACCGTGGTTTTTATAATTCTAAAAGAATATTTTTGTTGAATATCTGATTCCTCTATTCCATGGAAGCAAAATTTTTGGCCAACGTTGTTCACTGATGCTTCATGAGTACCAAACACAGCATGGGATACGATACATGCTCTGTAATTTTTTGAGTTAATTATGGTATACGATATTAGAAATTTTTGCTTGCCTCATTCATCACTGTCTACCATTCTTAATATATTAGATATTTGGGGCCGGGTGGTGGCACTGGAGATAAGGTGCCTGCGCTTACCTAGGACGGACCGCGGTTCGATCCCCCGGTTCCCCATATGGTCCCCCGTGCCTGCCAGGAGCGACTTCTGAGTGAAAAGCCAGGAGTAACCCCTGAGCGTCACCGGGTGTGACCCAAAAACCAAAAAAGAAAAAAAGGAAAAAAATTAGATATTTAATCAATCTTTGAATGAAAATAGCCAATATCTTAACTTATTTTTTCTATTATTATTATTGGGTTTCTTTGCCCAGGCCATATCTGGCAGTGATGCTGCCAGAGATTCCTGCCTCTGTGCTCAAGAATGCTTCTGGAGATAGTCAGGGATTTATATGCAGGGCGTGCTAGGGATGGAGCCATACCTGCTATATTATCCATCCAGGCTCTGTGTGTGTATGTATGTATATACCACTCTAATGGTACTTTATGGTCATATGGTGATATGGTGCTGGGACTCGAAAAAAAAACTCACACATGCTAGGTATGTACTCTTCTAGCACTTGAGGTATCTTCCAGATTCTCTTCTTTACACCATTTAAATCATATTTTTATAATGATGAACATATGGTAGACAGCATACCATTTGAAAATGCAGCATACTCAAGATTTCTACTGAAGCTTTATTATGGTAAACACAATTCTCTTCATAGCCAAGAAGGGATTACCAATTTGGATATACAGAGTTAGCCAAATTTCTTCTACAACTGCTGCTTTTTTAAGGTTGGAAATGTCAACCCTGAGCAATAAAGAATGTAAGAAGTTGGCCTACATTGAGGTACAATAGCCTCATTACCAAATATTAGAATTAAGAAAGCTTGCTTAAGAAGAGAAACATATACCTTCATCAGAAACCACTTGGCAAAAGAGCCTGTTGACAACTATAAAAAATCCCATGTAAATATCAGCTACATTAACTTAAGCAGCCTCTTCCAAAGCTTCTCTATGTATGCTATTTCTGCACTATTATTACAAGAATCCATCTGAATTCTGCAGAAAAAATTGTGGTAGTGTTTGTGAGCACTCTTATCAGAAACAAATCCTCAAGAGATAATCAGTATAAGGGTTGCATAAGCATGTGATGACCCCATATTACATGGGCAGCACAGTAACTTGGACATAGAGAATGCTAAGAAAGCTTAAGGAAATTCTTCAGAGAGTGTCAAAGTCAGAAATACTCTTCTCCTGTCTTTAAACTTTTTAAATTTTATTTTCATTCACTCCTGAATCAGTCAAGCTGATTCATAAATAATCATTTCAGTGTGCCAAATCTCTGGAGGCCCTCTAAACAGTCCCTGCTAGTAATTACTATATTCATGGGCATAAGGCCAATGCCATTCACACTTTCTTCTCTTCTGGATCAGGCAGACTGAGTTTCTCTAATGCCTGTGGTTTTTTCTCCCGCACAACTCTAAAACCCTGCTCTGAGGGGAAAGCAACTATATTTTTAAGAGTAATATAGCTTTAAGGAGATTTCTGGCAGTTATGGACATCTGGGCAGTGCTAACCAAATTTCAGAGGCTGGAACAGACCAAGAGCCATTCATCTAGGGAAGTTAAAGTCTCCAACTGATGAGAGGAATGGAAAGGAAAGAGGAAGAAAGACCAAAAGAGACAAAGAGAGCACAGAAATGCCTAAAACAGGTAAGATCTGTCACTTAATTTATTCAATCTCTACTATACGTCATTGCACTACCGTTAAGGGTGTGTAAATGGAGACTTAGAATTTAGGCAATATGTGGATGAGTGGGGTGGAATGAAATGGTTATTTTACAAAACTAAATCAGATACTGTTTCCCATATGACCCCTCTCTGATTGTAGGCACAGGTTCCCACTACCATGCTAGTCTGCCGCAGAGGAGTGGTTAACTCCACTGTGTGAGATCGGGGAGGAGGTGGGCAGGGAAGATAGCTCCCTCCAACTCAGAGCATTAAGTATAAAAAGAAAAGCCCTGGCTCTAAAACCAAATGTACTGAGACTAGATATGAACAGGAATAAGTGAGTTGTTGTTGTTGTTGTTTTTAACTAGCTGTTCATTTTTCTGGCTCTCTTCAATCTCTTTATCTCTTTTTCATTTCTCTTTCTACATATTTCATTTCCTTTTTCTACTTATTTCTCTTTGCTACAGGTCTTAGAGATCTCTTCTTTTAACTCTCCTTCCCATGTCTCACTCTTAACTTGACTCCCTGGACTTACTATCATGTTTTCTCTATCCTGCGTCCTTGTCACTCTTTAGACAAAATCTGAAGCCAAATAGTAATAAATTGGAAAATGATTTTTTGTCACTCTTATAACCTCACATTTTTAGGGATGTCGGTTAGAATATGCCATCATTTTTTCTCCATTTTGGGGACTGATGTCTACCCCAAAGTATGTATTTAATTGAAAGCATGTGGGTGGATGGGTGTCTATTAAAAGGCCCAATTTATATGAATGGGAAGAAAGTTTGACCACTATAAATTATTTGCTTGCTCCAGAATATAAATTATTTGCTTGCTCTAGAATCACAAAATTCTCATCTCAATGAAGTGATGACATGATAAAAATTTAGGTCATTTGGTTTTAGCAATTTCTCTTTATTCACATCAGTAAATTCTTTCCAATCTCCCTGACTTCCTGCTGGATCAGCAGTGTAAAACTAGTAGATTAGGCTGAACTTGAAAGTCATAATTCACCACCATCCCTAGTTTCTAAATTTAAAGTAAGAACAAGACCAGGGTATAATTACTGCCCGAGAGAATAGAAAGAAGAAATTCAGTTCTGTTTAAATCAAAGTTGGTATCTAATATATGTTAATGGTTTCTATAGTGTCCAGCAATAACATATATTCTAATGTAGATGCTGTTATTAATCCCATTTTGTAGATAATGAAACTGAGGTTCAAGAAATAAAGGGATTTGTCCAAAATCCCCTAGCTAAATTAGGGGTAGAACTGTATGCACATCTGGATTAGCATAACCACAGATTTCTTGCTTTTTGCCTATCCACACTTATACTTTTTCATATTAGAGATTGGGAAATATTCAATAAAATGAATAAAATCAGCAACAGATTTTAATCAGTTTATTTAATCATGCTTGAATTTAAATAGATCCGAATCAGATTTTGATCAATCACTGGATTCTCTTGTAGTTGCAGAGAAATTTATTTATGTGCTTTCCTTAATATCCCTCTCTGTAACTTAGACCATGGATTGTTTGCATTTGACTTCATCAGAGTCAATTGGGAATTTTTTCCTTTGGTTGGCAACCACATCCGGTGGTTTTCAAAAGTGGCTTCTAGCAGTATTAGAGGGCCCATGAGGTGCTATAGATTTAACCTGGGCTCTTACATGCAAAGCATGCATTCCAACTCCTTGAGCTATTTCTCTGTACCTCAATTGATTGCATTATGTTATCCATATTCCAGGAGAAAAAGAGACATCAACAAATAGTTTTGCTATTGGATAATTTAGGAGATAATTATGAGTTGGGTTATATAATAAGAAGAGCTCATTAATTGAAAAATATTTTTCCTTGCAGATCCTGTACTTCTAGTTCCTCTCACTCTTCAAAGTTCATTGATGGCTTGTTTTTGAAAGGTATTTTCTTTGCCCTGATACTTCTGGCCACTTATCTCTATTTTTGTCTCAATTCTACCCCACAACCACCTTTCAAAAATGAGCAGTCAACTAATTCAAAGAGGAGCTCTAGCTCTCCTGTTTTTCCACATTTCAATAGTGACACCAGCAGAGTATGAAGGTAAGTGCTAGGAACTTCTGTTAGAATGTTTTTCTGTCTATCCTTCAAAAACATTTAGAGCAAGTCATAGAGGAGACAAAATCTAGACTACAATAAGGAAAACTTCAATTAGATTCTAAAAAGAACTTTCCTTATTAATAAAATTGGTTAAAAGTGTAATAGGCACTTGCCTTGCTTAGGTGACCTAAGTTTGATCCCCATCATTCCATATGGTCCCCCAAGGCTTCCAAGATTGATTCCTGAGTGCAAGCCAGGAATAGTTCCTGAGCACTCAAGTGTGGCCCCAAAAGAAAAATAAGCAAAAAATCATAAAAGGCAGACTGGAATGGATAGTGTACTTGCTTTGCATGCAGTTTGATCCCTGGCACCACGTACAGTTCTCATAGCTATTCCAGGAGTGATCCTTGAGAGAAAAGCCAGGGTTTGGTCCATAAACAAACTAAGTTGTAATAGGCTACAAATGTATTTGGCACAAATAAAAGATTCTGGATAGATAAAAAAATATTAGCACCTAAAATGAGACGACTGGAGAACATGATCTTTGATTATAGTTTTTATTTTACATACTTCTTCTTTTCTGAAAAACATTTATAATACTAATTGTTCTATGAGTCCAAAATGAATATCCTTGTCAAGACCACAAAAATGCAGAACTTGGGATGCATCCCACATTTAGGAAAATAAGGAAATGAGGTCATCATTTTCAGGAAAGAAAAACTTTCAAAGTATGAATCATTCTTTCCCCTACTTTTCCCCAAGATATTACTTATAGGATAGTATTTTATAGCCTATTTCTGAAAAAGGTTAATGTCAATACAAAAATACAGATCATGTTCTCTTAAACAGTGTCTTATTATTTCCTACTTTAGAACAGATAGATATTTCTGGGGCCAAGTAATAGCATAGCTGTAGTGCCTATGTCTTGGATGTGGCCAATCAGGGACAAACCCAGATTCGATTCCCAGCATCCCACATGGTCCCCTGAGCCTGCCAGGAGCAATTTTTGAGCAAAGAGCCAGGAGTAACCCCTGACCATCTCTGGGTTTGTGGCTGAAAAACAAACACAAACAAAAAATGGCTATTTTTATTTTCTAACTTTTTCATCCATTGCCCTTGTAGATACAGGAAGCCAAAGAAAATAGTTTCTCTGAGGAGAAAGAGGGAAGAGGAATAATGCAGGAAGGACAATGAGAAGGCAAACAGAAGCTTTTGATGGGTTCCAGATGGCATTTCAATAGCTAAACATATTCTGTGGCCTGTACCATCTGCTCTCATGGAGGCTGAGGTGGGGGGAGTAGAAGAAGGAGACAAGTCCAACTAGTAGAAGTATGAAGACATCCAGATGAGTAAATAACAAGCTACATCCATCACAGCCACAGTCATTGAAACTAAAGTTTTCCATTTGCCCTTAGTTTCTTGTGGAGGCCCTTTGGCAGTAGCTCTGTTTGTCTGGAACTGCAGTCTGAAGCTTCCAAACAAATATTGAATCTATTCCTCCTTGGCTTAATGTGACTTTGTAGGGGGTGACATACAAGGGCAGATACTGAAATGAAGAAATTCAAGTCACTTCCTTGGCAGATTACACATTTTGGTATTAAACGAGCCCAAAATAACCAGAAAATGGTATGTATAGTGGTTTTTCCCAACTTCTCTAGCTTCAGTTAAAATATGTAAGTCTAGGGTCTGGAGAGATAGCATGGAGATAGGGCATTTGCCTTGCATGCAGAAGGACGGTGGTTTGAATCCTGGCATCCCATATGGTCCCACGAACCTGCCAGGAGTGATTTCTGAGCGTAGAGCCAGGAGTAACCCCTGAGCGCTGCAGAGTGTGACCCAAAAGCAAAAATTAAAAATATGTAAGCCCAAACTCTGGACAAAATTGACAGGACCAGGTAGTGTGAGTAACTGACTTAAGCCACAATTTAAACAACTATAAGAAGCTTCATAGAATTCGAAAGTCTTTTTCCCCTAAATGAAAATCCGAGTTGTAAAATTGTGAAGAGAGTATAGGATTTTAAAATCTTAGATTCACTTGAGACTTCCGAAGAGGTATTTTGCAAAGGTGGAACTATACGTTTTGACAAGAATCACCAGGGTTACCACTTTTGAGCAGCCCAAGCAAGAGATGTCTGACAGCCCTGGCATTCCTTTTCTTAGGAATCTTCAAGATTGGAGAATTTGGTACTTTACCTTTAATTTCCCCCTACATTTCTAATGCAGGTATCAAAGCATACTATGTTCATCAGTTAGTTGATTCAGGCAATAAATATTTATTGACTAATCTCTAAACAGCTAGCACATTTTTTTGGTTTTGGGGGGCCACACTTTGATGTGGTTGGAGTTTACTCCTGGTTATGTTCTCAAGCATCACTACAGGCAATTCTCAGGGGACCATCTAAGATGCTAACATAATAGGGCCCAAGTCATGTGCAAGACAAACACCCTAATGGCTTTACAGAAAATTTTTTGTTTACAGTTAACCCTTGTCTTAAATAGGAACAGAACAAAGATAGCAGCCAAGTGTAAACTTAGATCTAATAGGAAAAATGATCCAAGAATAATCAGTATGAACTTGGAGCTTAAGATTATTAATAAAGCAAAGTTGGTTTAAAAAGTGTACATCGATGGATAAGGATGAATAGTACAGTGGGCAGGGCGATTGGCTTGCCCACAGTTGACCCTTATTTGATCCATGTTAATCTCATAAAGTCCCTTGTGTCCAACAAGCCTGATCCTAGTGTCCAGGGTCAGGAGTAATCACTGAGCACTGCCAAGTGTGAGCCCCCTAAAAGTGTATATATATATATATATATATATATATATATATATATATATATGTATGTATATATATATCAGGAAATTAGAATATACTTGTCATCATAAACAAGCATTATTAGTGTTCAATCATCATTTGCATTTCTATTTATATCTTTGTGGAGCTCAGGGTTCTCACTGTGCTTTGGATATAGAAGAAATTCAGTAACAGACTTCACGCTAATTATAAGAATTGAGGAATGCTGACTAAACTCTGCCCCCTTCAAACCCAAGATGATCAAGCTGATAGAATAGTCTAGAAAGGGCTTTCACCTTTTATACCTCATCTCAGTATCCTAGTATTTGTAAAGTATCTCCAAAGATAAAGAGAGAAAATAGATGTGGGGTTTCTGTTCTAGTGCCATTCTGTGGGGTCTCAGCTTGCAGTTTTTCACAAAAAAAAATCGAACAGAGTCATGGGAGAAAATGCATTTTTGGTGAGGGATTGTCGAGCAGCTTCTTGAATCTTACTGAACCAGCCAAGCTTCGTTTTTGCTTTCCCTGCCGCTTTTATTAGACAGAGTTTAACATAAATCATCTGAGGATCAGGAGTAACCCCTGAGCACTGCCGGGTGTGACCCTACCCCCCCCCAAAAAAAGAAAAAGAAAATTAAAAACCATTAGTGGGAACACAGGGCATAATATACTCCTTATTGTGTTGAAAAGGAAGGACAATATAAATATGTACTGATATTTATTTTATATACATAAAATATGTATAAGGAATTGTCTGAGTAGTAAAGGACCTCACACATGAAATTTGAGGTACTAGTCTTTAGTCAGCACTGCATACATGATCTCCCAACACCCAAGCACCACTAGGAGCATCCCCTGAGAACCAGGTCAAGAGTATCCCTTATGTTGTGATTAGCGTGGTCGCAAACAATGGTTCTTTATGGAGACACTACAAGTTCTACGGAAACAGAGTAGGGAGACATTTTGCTGTATAACATTTTGGACTTGAATTATGCTTATAGTAACTACTTAAATGTAATTTTATTCCAAATGTAAATGTAAATTAATATGCTGTGACTGCAGATATTGCAGTTAGCATAAAGATAATGTTTAGAATCATTTTTGGACTTCATGAAGTTCTGCCCCTGATTTCAAAGAGCCTGAAGGTTTTAATTTCTCTTCTGTTAGATAGATGGAAAACGCCACTTATTACTTAGGCTGCTGGAAGAAGAGTGGGTGTCAATGTGAAAATATTAATAATCTACCTTATATACAGTAGCTACTTAATAATGACAATATAAGTTCCCCTGAGACCTCTTTGATGTGAGGAAGACTGACAATGACATAGGAAAGAAGCACCTTGATACTACAAAAGGAACCATGGTAAAGCAACACAACACTTGAGCATGCCTTGTGGGTAAAAATTGCAATCCTGTAGACTCAATTAGTAGTAACCCCCAATAAAACCTCTATGAAATGGAGTCATTAGGAATGTTTAGGATGTTCAAGAAGCTCAAAGAAACAATGAAATGTACAACTAATAAAACACATTCACTGCTAATGAGAATATAGATTGATCCAGCTGTTTTTGGAATACTATATAAACATTCCTCCAAAAAAAGGGCATTTGAGAGAATAGAAAATATGACCCAAAAATACTGCTTCTAGGAATCTAGCCTAGGGTCCCAAAAGTACAATGCAGAAAAGGCATCTGCACTCCCATGTTCATTGTAGTACAGATCACATTAGTACAACCCAAGTGCCCAAGAACTGATGAGTGGATAAAGAAACATAATACATGTACACAATAGAATATTATGAAGCTGCTAGGAAAAATGAAGTCATGAGATTTGCTTATACATGTATAGACATGGAGAGTAACAGGCTGAGTAAACTGATTTAAGGGGAGAGGGACAACCACAGAATGATTACACTCATCCTTGAAATATTAAAGAAAATAAACATAGTATGAGAATAATACCCAAAGACAATAGCAATGATGGGTGGGAAGTGCAGTTAAGAGCAATGACAGTAATAGCTGGACATGATCACTCTGGGCAAAAACTGGAAATTGCAAGGAAGAAAAGCACTATAATATATTATCATATATATTATATATCATATATATTATCATATATATCATATATATGATACCCCTTCAGTAACAGTATTCTAAATCAAGGTACCTAAAGAAAAAAGAGAGATTGTGATATAGAGAAAGGAAAAAACATGTATGTCATAGGGAAATGTTGTGAATGGGGTTATAATGACAGGAGAGTAATTGGTGAAGTAGGTGGTGGGAAATGAATACTGGTGAAGGGATGGGTGGTGGAACATTGTATGACCAAAACTCAACTTAATAACAAAAATTTTAATGATGATACAATTTGACCAAATGTTTCACCATACAATGTTTAGTCATGTTCTTTGTCTCATTGGCTGTTTTGGGAACTGGTTAGTTAGCCAGTTACAAATCTCCATAATTGTACTGTTACTTCCCCTATATTTCTTTACCTCATACAAATTGACTGAAAGGTATTTGCCACATGCTTCTATTTTTCACTGCCCTACCATTTTGTTTATAATATCCCCTGCAAAAATATTTAGGTCCATATGAAATTATTCTTGAGGGCAACTGGAGATTACCACTTACATTTTTATGTTTAAATTTTGGGTCACCATCTCAGCAGCACCCAGAGATTACTCCTACTCTGTGCTTAGAACTCACTTCTAGCAGGCTCTGGGAACCATATGGGAAGCAGGGGTTTGATCCTGACGCGGGTTGACTTTGTCAAGGCAAATGCCCTACCACATTTTTAATTGCTCAGAGTTCTGTGTTCAACGATTCTAGATAACTATCAGTCTTGCCAACCTATAATTCCTAAAGCCTACCTTCTTCCTGTTAAGGAATCAAATGTACAGCATGGTGACCTCAGCTGCTACTATATTATATGGCAATGGAGATCATTCAGAGGATATAAATTCAGACTCCAAAATCAACTCTGGAAACCACAAGAATATTACTGCTCAAATGAGAGTTTTCTTACTTAAATCTGTCTTTAGTCTACGCCTGCACTTGATATACTTTTGTAAAAGCTTCCTTGGGGCCCGGGAGATAGCATGGAGGTAAGGCATTTGCCTTTCATGCAGAAGGTCATCGGTTCAAATCCCGGTGCCCCATATGATCCCCCGTGCCTGCCAGGAGCAATTTCTGAGCACGGCCGGGTGTGACCCAAAAACTGAAAAAAGCTTCCTTATTTGGATTAGTTTTTAGGAACAAAATGAGCTCATTTGTGACTTGTCTTCCCAACCCAAGTAAACAAGTCTGTGTTATCTTGGGCAGGTGGTCCTCCACCTGATTGTGTTTCCTTTAAAATCTAAACCCACAAGAGTGATTTTCTTTTTGTATATGTCTTTTGGAGGTGGGTATGGGTCACAACCAGTAAATAATGTTCAGGAATTACTTCTGACTTTGTGATAAGAGATTAATTCTGGCAATGCTCAGGGGACCATATGCAATGCTGGGATAGAAATGAGGGTAGCGACATGCAAGGCAAAGGCCCCTATATTACCTCTCCATAAAATTGATATTTTTCATGCATAGTTAAGATTTAATAATCCCATAACCTTCTGTGCTCAACCATGAACTGGGATTAGACTTTCATTTTATAAGTCTTTGACATGGGGGGTCGGGCGGTGGCGCTGGAGGTAAGGTGCCTGCCTTGCCTGCGCTAGCCTAGGATGGACGGCAGTTCGATCCCCCGGTTTCCCATATGGTCTCCCAAGCCAGGAGCGACTTCTGAGCGCATAGCCAGGAGTAACCCCTGAGTGTCACCGGGTGTGGCCTAAAAACCAAAAAAAAAGTCTTTGACATGGTAATAATATTCAGAGACAATAGAGATAAGGGCCAGAAGGACCAGTCCATGATAGGAAGCTTGCCACAAAGAGCAGTGAGTACAGTTAGGGTAGAGAAGGATCCACTATAACAATGGTAGTCGGATCTGACCGCTCTGGAAAAGAATGAGGTGCTGAAAGGGGATAAAGTAATATGCATGGCATCACTTTATTAATAATAGTGCGAAAACCAGTGTCAAAGAAAGAGAGGGGGGCCATAGAGATAGCACAACAGTAGGGCTTTTGCCTTGCATGTAGCCAATTCATGACAGACAGAATCCCACCATCCTATATGGTCCCCGATGCCTGCCAGGAGCAATTTATGAGTACAGAGCCAGGAGTAATCCCTGAGCATCGGTGGGTGTGACCCAAAAAACAATACAAAACAAAAAACAGAGAGAGAGAGAGAGAGAGAGAGAGAGTAAACTGCCTACCCCCAGAGGCAGATGGGTGGAAAGGAAACTGGAGACAGTGGTGGTGAGAAATACGCACTGGGGAAGGGTGGTGTACATTCCATGACTGAAACTCATTCATGAACAACTTTGTAACAACAATGCTTATGAAAAAAGGAATTTTCCCAGAAGTTCCTCACTGGGAATATCTCTAATCTTTACCTCTGATATCTGGTAACTACTGACCTGCCCCAGTATTTTTACCTTATCTAGAATGTCATATAAATGAAATGCTACAACTATATAGTATTTTGTGCTTGACTCTTTTCTCTTTACAAACGTGTTAACGCTTCATTTCTCTATATGGCTTAAACTCTATCAGTTTAATTATTTTCCCATAGAAGGACATTGAATGATCCCAACCTTGAACAATTAAGAATCTAGACAATTTAAACATTTGTATAAAGGAATTTATATGAACACAAGTTTTTGTTTCACTTCCCTAAATATTTAAAATAGGACTGAAGTTTCATGACAAGTTTATATATACTTTTAGAAGAAAATATCAAAATATTTTCCAAAATGCTTATATCATTTTGTATTTCTCACTGCAGTATTTCTTATAAGAGTTATAATGTCTTTTATTCCCTAACAATCTACACTGCAGATTGTGTTTTATTAACTTTAAGACACTTTGTTAAGCATCATACTCTTATTTTAATGTCACTTTTTTGTTTTTGTTTTTGGTCATACCCAATGATGCTCAGGGGTTACACTTGGCTGTGTGCTCAGAAATTGTTCCTTGCTTGGGGGACCATATGGGACACCAGGGGATTGAACCGTGGCCCGTCCTAGGTCAGCTGCTTGCAAAGCAAATGCCCTACTGGTACGCCTCTGATCTGGCCTCTTTAATATTTTATTTGGAGGTATAGGACACACCTGTTTTTGCTTTGGTTTACTCCTAGCTCTACACTCAAGAATCACTTCTGGTGGGCATGGCAGACTATGTGAGGCACCAAGGATTGAACCTTGATTGGCTGCATTCAAGGAAAGCAACCTGCCCACTGTACTATCACTCCAGCCCCTTAATGTCAGTTTTCTAATAACTAATAATAATTAATCTTTTCCTCTGCTTTATTCACAATAAGAATATCTTAAATAAAATATCTTTCCATCACTTTTGCCCATGTTCTAATTGGAAATCTTTGGTTTTCTGTTCAGATTGAAAGTTTTTTTAATCTTGGATATTAAGTATTGATGAAATATTTGGTTTCAAAATGCTTTCTCCTAACCTGTAGTTTAACTTTTTGTTTACGTATACTGCCTCTCAAAGAACAAAAGTTTAACTTTGATAAGGTAAATGTATTGATTTTATACTGTTATGAATTGTTTTAGGTATGTATAATGCCTCATACTGTTTTCAAACCTCAAAATCCAAAGGATTGTAACTTTTTCTGTGTTGTATGAAAGGAGAGAAGATAAGGACTCCCCTTGACAAGGATGGAAGAGGCTTCGGCCTACAACACGCATACAGTTAAGGCACTGTCACCTACTTTGTGGCATCTAACCAAAGGATTTTAATTTTTTCACAGAATGTTTTATAACTGTATTTTTTATTTTTGGTTTTTGGATCACACCCGGCAGTGCTCAGGGGTTACTCCTGGCTCCATGCTCAGAAATTGCTCCTGGCAGGCACGGGGGACCATATGGGGCACCGGGATTCGAACCTATGACCTTTTGCATGAAAGGCAAACGCCTTACCTCCATGCTATCTCCCGGGCCCCTATAACTGTATTTTTTACATTTAAATGGGCACAATCTAATTTTGTGTAAAAATGAGCATTAGCTCTCTCTTCCTCTCTTCTACCTTCTCCTCTCCTTTCACTCCTCACTACCTCCTTCCTTCTCACTTTTTGGACTATGGTTGTTTAAGCATCAATTGTTCAAAAGAAAGTCTTTCCTATGCTGAAATATTTTTGCACCATTCTTTTTTTATTGTGACTGAAGTTCATTACACAGAATTATTTATGATACATAGTGACAATGAATGAAGGGCATTCCCACCATCAATGTTGTTCTCCCTCCACTCCTATTCCCAGCATGTCTCCCACATCTCTCTCCTTTACCCCCAGAATCCTAGTGCAACTGGTCTCCACCTTACAGTTTGTTATAGGTTGGGTGTCTATTCTGTTTGGTGTTCCGGTCTGGTCATTTTTTTATTTACACTACATGTTCATATGACTGGTCCCAGTATCATTATTTTCTGCCCTCAATTTAGGAGGCTGAATGATTCAAGTTATGCTATTCTGTTGAAGATAAAAAGGTTAAGGAAAAGAGGAGAAAAAATTTGGTATCAACTACTAAAAAAGAAAAAAAATCACCAAATAATATCCACAAAAGTGGAAAAGAAATAAAAAAAGTGGAAGAAAAAAAGAGGAGAATAATATCAAAAAGCAAGCAAAATAAAACAAAACAAAACCAGAAAAAGTGCCTCAGTGGCAGGGTTTGTGTTACCCCACCTTTTTTTTGTATAGGCACAGCAAGTATTGGGGAAGGAAGGAAATTCTTGTGGCCTAAGAGATTCAGGGTTTCTCCACTCTTGAAGCATATTGACATGGGAA
>PVKC010013766.1:0-23292 GCA_004027635.1 Crocidura indochinensis | reverse complement strand
GGCCCCGTCTCACAAGTCTTTAGTCACAATATTTTTGTCAACCTATCAGTGTTAATGAATCAGCAGTAATAGTAACCTCTACCAAACAAATTTTGTTACTGATAGGCCAACAAAAATGTGATTGGAGGCTCACAAGACCCCAAAACTGCATTTCCTTTAAGACTGGGAATAGATCAAGATTCACTAAATACTACTTATGGTGGTTTTCTAGAACATTACCAGTGCATACAAGGATAATTACCTAGTTACATGTTCTGACAATTTTTTAATGTGTAAAACACCATAATAAGCATTAAAGTGGTTGATAAGGCCTGAAAATTCCATCAGAACTACGTATATGTAAAGCATGTAAAACACTATGTGTTATACAGCAGAACTCAATAGTTGATCAGGAAGGGTCTTGATCTCATTTAGGAAGGGTTCTTTCTAAAGAAGACAGTTACGGGCCTGGGAGATAGCATGGAGGTTAGGCATTTGCCTTTCATGCAAAAGGTCATCGGTTCGAATCCCGGTGCCCCATATGGTCCCCCGTGCCTGCCAGGAGCAATTTCTGAGCATGGAACCAGGAGTAACCCCTGAGCACTGCCGGGTGAGACCCATAAACCAAAAAAAAAAAAAAAAAGAAGACAGTTACAAGTCATTCTTACTTATAGAAAGGTCCTTACTAAAGACTGGGAAGATATATAAAGTGTGGGTGGCTCCCAAGCACTGAGGGTGTGTGTGTGTCACTGTTTCCTGTTATCAACATGACTGATTTTTCCAGGAGGCCTTTGTGAACCTGGGAGCTTGGATGAGACTTGGCTTGCTGCATTCTGCTAGGGGAGCTTACGCGGGAAGGTTGTGAAATAATCACCTTGACTCCTTTCCAAACAAACTCAACATGAGAATCATGAGAATGTGGGGTTTTGCACCTAGATAAGTGAAAGCAGATATGCTCACAAGAAAGTGGAAAATGATGAGTCATAATGGACTTCAAAGGAAGGCTTGCCCCCTGCCCCAGAACCCGAACCCTTCAAAATCAACCTTTTGCTACTGAGCCAGATTTAAAGCTTAAAGCACTTTAACTCAGAGTTACTGTTATTTCACTCATTCATGAAATTATGTGGCCAACGTAGCAATCCGAGTTATCAGTTAAGCCTTTCTAAGGATTGCAGCTGAGTTCCGTCTTGATTCCATGGCTTGGACACAAATAAATGAAAAGACTTAGAAATTACTTTTTAAAAGAAATTACAACATGAATTCATCATGATAAATTTCAATGACAATAAAGAACTATGAAGTTTGGCATCAGTACATCAAATTTACATCTGTACTTCCGTCTCACTAAAAAATTCCCAGTTCTTAAGGCAAATTGGTTAAATCTGAATGATCACATTGCAGTCCCAAAATCACAGTATCAGATTACTATCAGTAGTTTACTAAAAATATAAGTTTGATTTTCTTATACAGTTTATAATGCTTCATTAAGAAATGTCATTCTAGGGATGAACAATTAAATTTTTGGGTTTGAATATCACTAGAAATTATTCCTTGTTATATATGTAGGCTACCAACTCATCCAGTCAATTTTTATTCACATTTTAATTACTGCTTTAAAATTACTTACTAATAGTTTGTTATCTTTTCTAATTTCAATTAATAAAAACAATATAGACCAATTTAACTTTATATCTCAGACTCTTCAAATTTGTTTGCTCATTCTTCACACTCAAAACAACATTTTGATTTATTTCGTGGTTACATCTAGTGGTACTCAGGGACTTTTCATTGTTCTATGTTCAGAGATCAGTTTTTGGCAAGGCGTGGGGACCATATAGAGTGCCACGATCAAACCTGTGCCAGCAAAGTGCAAGGCAAGACCCTACCCACTCTATTATGTCTCTGACCCTTGAAAAACACATTTTTAATAATAATTTGCATTTTGACCAAAGTGGATTACAAATCTTTCACATAATATTTTAGGTATTTAGTGACATTGAATCAGGGGCATTCCTACCACCAATGTTTCCTTCCTCCACCCCTCTTCCCAGGATGCATCCCATAGTCCCCTTTTTTACCCCCTCCCAGAGCTGCTGGTATAAGTGGTCCCCTCTGTGTCTAGCTTGTTGTAGATTGGGTATCAATTCTGTTTTTGGATTTGTTGTTTAAGTATGATCATTTTTTGTTTTTACTTAATGTTCATATGATTGTTTGGTCTTGGTACACTCTATTATTTCCCTTCAACTTGTGAGGCAGAACAAGATGGTTCAAGTTATGTGGTTTTTTTTGAAGTAAAGAAAAAAAATAAAACGAGAGGAAAATCAAACCAGCAAAAAATGGGCGGAGTCCTTCTAGCCGCTATAAATATCAATTTAAGAGAAGAAAGGGAAAAAGGAAGAAAAGCATAACAAAACAAACAAACAAAAAAAAACTAGAAAAGCACTGCAGCAATAAAGACAACAGCCATACAATAATCACAGTCCTGGAATAAAAACAAAACAGAGCACAAAAAAGAAAAAATAGAAAAAGAAAAAGAAAAAATGTGAGCCCAGGAGATAGCATGGAGGTGGGGCGTTTGCCTTTCATGCAAAAGGTCATCGGTTCGAATCCCAGTGCCCCATATGGTCCCCCGTGCCTGCCAGGAGCAATTTCTGAGCATGGAGCCAGGAGTAACCCCGAGCACTGCCGGGTGTGACCCCCCCCCCAAAAAAAAAAACAAAAAAATGAAAAAACAAGCAAAGAAACAACAACAATAACAAAACTAATAATTTTAATTTGTGCTTTTTTTTTTTTGCATAGGAACAGTAAATATTGGGGAGATTGGAAAGGGAATTCCCGTGGGGGCAAAGAAAGGGAATTCCCTTGTCCTAAGAGATACAGGGTTTCTTCGCCCTTGAAGTATATTGTCATGGGAATAACTTCAGGTTCTGTACATGTTCTTCTACTTTTTCATAGGTCCTTTAGTGGTGACTGGAAACTTTCCACTCAATCATGCATGATAAAATCAGGCCTCTGTAGCTAGAGATCTTGTTATTTTCACAGGTAATAGGATGAGCCTAGGATGGAGTCTTTCTTTACAGTTCTAGAAATTCTATTCCATAATTGGTTTTTTGCTTTTTTTGTTTTTGTTTTTGGGCCACACCTGGTGACGCTCAGGGGTTACTCCTGGCTCAGAAGTCGTTCCTGGCAGGCACGGGGGACCATATGGGGCACTGGGGGGATCGGTCCATCCTAGGTTAGCGCTGGCAAGGCAGGCACCTTACCTCCAGCGCCACCACCTGGCCCCCCATCATTGTTGTTTTAATCAGTCTTCTGTAGTTGGTGGTTTTGAGTTTTGCACCTATCCTAGATGGAAGTCTAGGATACAATCTTTCATTATATTTCCAGAAGATCTGCTCAGTTGCAGTTGTCACAGTCAGACCTCTGGAATTAGAGACCATGGTTATTGTACAGATTGTAGGCCAAAGTCTAGACTAGGGTCTTTTTTATTGGTCCCAGGATAAGTTCTGCCCAGTCATGGTTGTCACAGTTAGCCTTCTGTAGATAGCAATCTTGGCTTTTGCACAGATAAGAGGATGATGTGTCTTCTGATTTTATCTTATCCTTAGGTAGTGAGATAAGACAACCTGCTCTTAGATCAAGTTGTTGCCATTTCCTCCTTTCAGGATGTTATATCAAAACTGGTCCATGGTGGTGTCAGAGCAGTATTAAGAATATCCCAGAGGGAGTTTGGTTTCTGGAGCTGTTGCGGAGAACTGTGTTGCTTCTATGTCTGGGGTTGGACGATCACTATCTAATCACCTGGAGTCTAATTTGGGTCCACATGACATATGTTCAAATTGGGAGGTGCCCCTTTATTGTAAAATGTATGAATGCTTATCCCTAGTAGATAAGAACTTGTTTCTATATGTAAAATCTCCCCCCCCCTTTTTTTTAGTATGCCTTTGCAAGAAGAAATGGTGCTATATTATATTGCTGGTGTATTTGGGGGTGAGAATCAGGCTCCATCATCTCTGTGCCACCCTGGTTTTGACCTGAGCTATTATCCCAGGCAAGACTTTTTCTTGTAGGTTTTTGTCCCAAACAGAACCAAAACATGTTAAGGAAGTTAAGTTAAGGAAGAGATGTAAACAGAAATAAGACAGAAGATAAAATAAAAAATATAATAAAGAATATATATATATATTCTCACATATACATAAAGGTAAAAGATAAAAATCAGTTTAAAATGTAATTAATGGAACAAAGTGCTGACTACCTTACAGGTTAAGAGGCGGTATTATATAGATATTAAGCTTATAAAGGAAATATAGGCTTCCCCATTGTCTTTTGAGATATTCTTGTGTGGGGTGGAATCCAGGGCACATTTTCATCACACATCCTGGTCTTGTTGAGGTTGAGAAATGATTTGTGGCAGAAGAGCTCGGGTAGAGTTTTTGCACTGGGTATCCTTCTGGAGCTGGTTCCGGTATCAAGCAACAGTCCATATTTTGGGGGTATGAGAAGGAGGCCCACAGAGCATAAGTCAGAAGGGGTGTTGGCTGTAGTTTCTTGCCCAAGGATGAGATGTGGGGCTGAGTGGGTGTCCCTTTGCTTGAGAGCTGGGTGAAGGCTTATTGGGGCAGGAGGTCAGACTTGATACCTAATGGGTTAAGAACTGAGGGAAAAGAGTGCTAATAAGGTGGGATATTGAATTGGGAATGGGGGGGGTGAAGGGATAGTATGATTTCTGAAGGGGGAGGAGGGATCGTATATAGGAGGGGCTATATACACTATAGGCATGGATTGCTTACAATTTAAGTTTGGGTATCATAGAGGAGTCCTCTCTCTATGTAGTCATATCCACATAAAGACATACATTAATGATCTATTCTTAAGATGTTTTTAGAGGTCTGACCCTAATAGGATGAGTCTGACCTCTTAAGGACTGGTTTAATTAAGATGAATAAATAGCTTATGTATAGCTTAAGGAAAGGAGGGAGAGCAAAAGATAAGAGAGAGGAGAACAGAAAAATAGGTAAATATAGTAAAAATAAAGTAAGAAAAATTAATAAATCAAATAAAAGTGATTGGGTGATTACGTTGAAGTTGGGAGGTTTTCCCAGTTTCTAGGCATTTCGTCAGTGATGGGGTTGGGCCTTGCTAAATGAAGGTTTCATGGTTAGATAATGGTTGGAGCAGTTTAAAATACACATAGGATTCACATATCGATTACTAAACAATGTGTTAATAAGATCTACCTATGTAAGTGGCTACCCTATTTGGTATTGTCCACTGCATCTTATGTACCAAAGTTCCTTTCCTAAAGAGAACCTAAAAGTGTGGGTTTTATTTGACATAGATTGACTTAATAAGGGAGAAGAGGTAGAAGAAAGGGGAGAAGGAAAGAAGTAGAGAGGAGAAAGAAAAGAGAAAGGAAATGTTAATTTGCCCAACTGTGCTCAATGAGTAGGTCCTGTACTATAAGTCTGTGGCTCACAGTTGACTGTTTCAGTTGTCTGAATGAATGGCAAAGTTTTGTTTTCATTTCCCTCACCACTTGTTCTTCCCCTTTCCCTATTTCCTCTCCTTGAATTCCTATTATTTGTAGACTATTTCTTTTGTCTTTTTTTTTCATTAAATACCTAACATTTTCTTCCAATGCTTTACCTCTTTTTTCCTTATTGGCTTCTTTGCCATTTTTGGTTTGTAGTTTTTCTTCAAGTTCTTCTACGCAATTCTCCAACTGAGTAATTCTGCTATTATGATTTGCTAGGACGTTTCTATTTCCTTTAATTCCATTTGTATGGAATCTCTCATTTACTGGAGAAGTTCATCTTTGAGTTGGTTGACCTGTTCATCTATGGATTTCTAGAACTCGTTGGCAAGTGATTCCTTGATTTCTAGTGCCATAGCACATTTCTAGTGCCACTTTTATATCTTCATCTATTGGGCCGTGCATTTGGTGGACTTTGAAACTTGATAGGATTTCACTCCATATCCCCCGGCTGCAAGTGTTCTTCTTGGTTTCCCCATATTCCTTTGCATTTGGTGGTTCAGATTGGTTTGCTCTTGTTATCAACTCTCCTTGATCACCTGGGGTGTGTGGCCGAGTCCCTAGTCTAGAGTGTGTCCCTAGACAGGTATGATGGCTGAGGTTGCTGTGGTTTGCACACCCCCTCAGGGGTCCTCCCTCTATGTTTCTATGAGAAGGTGCAGTCCCCAAGTGCTGAGTGTGGAGGTGCCACATGAATACCACATGCAGATCTCAATTCCTTTCCAGTAGCTGACAAAGACACAGGCCACCTGCTTCCCCAGTAGCCACACTTGCTGTGTGTGGTTATAGACTGCCCCTGGATCCATGACAAAAATGCAAGCCAGCCGCATTCCCCGCCGCCTAGTGTGGTGAACAAAAGACCCTTTTTTAAATGAACTTTTCTCTCCCCCACTACTTTTCTTAAATATAACTATTCATGTATATCTGAAATTACATTTATTAGTATTGCCCGTTATTTTGAGAAATGATCTAAATAAATGCTTTACCTGCCTACTTTTTGTTCTTAAGATTGTTTCAAGCTTTAAAATATTTGCTCAGACTTCTATTTAGCTGCATAGTATTTCATTGTGTGTTTTTACACTCATTTTAAAAACAATTTCTTGATTTATGGGTATTTTGGTTGTTCCTCTTCATTTATTACTACAATTGGGGTACATTACGTATGGAATTCATCTAAATGACTTTTAACTTTTCAATTTTTGTCTGTCTATTCTTAGAATAAAATCTTAAAAATGAGTTAGTTATATAAGTCTGTTGGTTATTGCCAAATTCCTTTCCACAGATGTGGCATCATTTTGCTTCTCATCAGCAATGTATTAGAATGCCTGCTCTTACACGACTTTGCCAACCAAGTATATTTTCAAGCTTTTGGATTTTTGCCAATCTGATATATGAAAAATGGTATCTCACAGGGTATTATAATTTGCATTACTCTTATTAGGAGCGTGGCTGCACATATTTTCAAATGGTTAAGAGCCATTTGCTTTACTTTTTTTAGGGAGCAGTCTGTTCATTTCTCCAGTCCTTTTATCTACCAAGTTGTAGTCTTTTTTCTCTATTTTTAGAAACTCTTTATATATTTAATTTGTTAACCCTTTGTAATAGAATGTTGCATTTTCCCTACTTGTCATCATTTTAAGTTGCTTATTTTTCCTCACAAAGTTGTTTTATTTAATGGCATTAAATTTAACTCTCTCTCTATATATAATATATATACATATATTATATATATATATATTATATATATAATGCTTCTGGCCTTTGTTTTAGTTAAGAGTTTTCTTCATCCTAGTTTTGGGAGGAAACTACCCATCTTCTTCTCAAATATGTATAGTTTCATTCATTTCACATTTAGATCTCTGAGCCTTTTGGAATTTATCCTGGTATACAATGTGAGAAACAAATCCAATTTTATCTTTTTCCATATGGCTATCTTTTTATCCCAAAACCACTTATTTAAAAGTCCATCATTTTCCCCTGCAAAATTGAAATGTCATCTTTATTATGCATCAATTTCCATGGACAATTAAACCTATTATAAAATTTCTATTTATTGATTCATATATTCATGTGCTTATATCATTATTAATTATAGAAGCTTTATAATAGATTTTAATATCTGGGCTACTTTGTCTACAAACTAATTTCTCTTCTTTCTTGAGGGTTTCCTGTCTGCCTTAGTTTATTTTTGGTCTGAGGTACTTTTTGAAAGACATTAAAAATATAAATGAATTGAGAAATAATTGATTCCTATTTATACAAGGAATATATATGCTTTACAATTTTTTCCACTTTGGCAACATTAGGAGTGTTATATTTTTCTGTACGTTTCTTTTGCACAAATTTATGCTTGTATTATACTTAATCATACTTAAATTTTAAAATAATATTGCTCTTCCATAGATCCCTACTTTTAGTTTATATATACAAAATATCTCTTGATTTCTTTCTCTAGCTGACATTTTACTTAATTTTTTTATTAATTTTATGAAGTTTTCTTTTTAAATATTTCTAAATTCAAGTTTATTGTTGCTAGAGATATTTTTGTTCATTCATTTCATGTCTTATGTAGCAGCATATGTTCTCTTGTCTTTTCTTAAATTTATTCTGAGTCTCTCAAAAAATCATTAAAAGGTCAAGGTCAAACTTTAAAGATTACACTAATGTTTATATATATGTGGTATACATATACATATATATAGCTATTTTAGCTAAAATAAGCAGAGTTGTTTTTGAAGCAAAAATTCAGGTTTTCGTTTCACTTCTGCAAATATTATTTCAATAAGTGTTTTCTGTTTATATGTACTTGTCACATTTTTATTCAGGAATGAAGACATTAGATCAAATTGCATTCCAGTCTCTAAGGGTTTTCAAAACCCTAATTGACTAATGGTCCATTGGAAAAGAACTCACACCATAGGTTCACATAGGTTCACACCAGCAAGGTTTTCTTCCTCCACTGCCCTTTTGTCCAGGAGGTTTATAAGAGTTAAAAGATAGCTCAATAGGAAAACGATACTGCCTTGTGATATGACTGGTTTGCTGAGCAAACTCATAGCAGTGATGAAACGTTTCTCTTTTTTCTTCTTTCTTTCGTTCTTCCTTCCTTCCTTTCTTTCTTTCCTTCTTTCTTTCTTATTTCTTTCTTTCTTTTTCTTTCTTTCTTACTTTCTCTTTCTTTCTTTCTTTCTTTCTTCTTTCTTTCTTTCTTTCTTTTATTCTCTCTCTATCTTTCTTCTTCTCTTTCTTTTTTTTGAGAATTGAAGTGGGGTGGGGGAAGGACCACCTCTGACCTTTATGGATACAGTGATAATATTCTTTCTTTGGGCTGTGACTGATTTTCTGCTTTAGACTAACTGAATATCAACTTATCAACTCTCTACCCAGTAGGCTCATCCAAGCAATAGATGTGAACTCTTTTTGGGGGGTGGTGGTGGTGCTGAGTAGGATTCCTGGAGGGTATTTGAGTTTCTACTGGGATGGAACCTCTCTGCCCCCTCTACTTCTCAGCCCCCCCTCCCCAAATGCCTCATTCATTAGTCAGGCTTCATGAGAGTCCTCAATTATCAGCTACATTTTCTGGGAGAGCATTGGAGGAAAGGAGGCTCCTCTCTGGTCATTGCCTCTGGTAACTGTTCTGCAGTCTCTTCTCTGATGAGACAGAACCAGGAGCCCATCAAAAGCCTGACTCCTTTATTAGCAGAGTTCTAGGCAAGAAAGTGGCAGCACATTAATTTTGTTTGTCCTTTAGTTCCTTCAATCTTAGTGATTGCTTCTCTATAAAGCTTCCTGCTACCTACATTGAAGAGAATTGGGAGGAGGGAAGCCCACTTCCTGCCCTGTGTGGGGAATGGGGACAGAGAGAGAAAGAGGAAAAAACAAGAGAGGGAGTTGATGAGCTGTACTGCCTGACCCTTCCCAACTTAGATTCCTGTCCCCTCCTGCCCCCTTCCTGTCCTCAGCCTCTCCACTGAAGCTGGGAGGCTGGGGTCTGGCTGCTCTTCACATGCTGAATACTTGGCACCTGTTGTTTTTGGCTGTTGGCCCAGTGCTGAATTCCAGAGCAATAGGAAAAGCCCCATTCTCCACATCCTGCCATGCCTGCTTTTATTTGTAGTTCTTTCTTGGTAGTGAGAGAGATATTTTCATATATTTATGAGCAATCTTATTTTGCTTTTCATGAATGGCCTGGTATGGCTACCTCTTTATTCCTTCTCTTCTTCCACTTGGCCCATTAAAGCTTTCTCTATGAGAAGTGGGCTAACCTGAGGACTCTAGGCAGGATAAAATTTCCTGTAAGGATAGCCTTTGCAGGTTATAAATTTAATGAGCAGTTCTCTCCTTAGAGTTTCTTCTGCCTTTAGCATGTGAGTATTAATATTCAAGAAACAATGAGCTAAGAAACAGATACACAGATCTGCTATTTGATATTCAGCAACTCGTTTATAAAGTTATGCTAAATACACACAAATTGATACACATTTTACATATATACAAGGATACCAAAAATATAAAGATATAATAGGATATTCAAAGTCAGCCTTGGTCTCCCATTTCATTTTTCTATAGTTTCTTAGTTGCTCATTCACCCTAATAATAATAGCCATCTTAATCAGAGGATCCATTTATAATCCTACCAGGTGGCAAAAGGCATCTCCAAGTGACCTCTTGGGGATCTCTTCTGGCGATCTTTTGAAAAATAGGAGATTAAAAACATGTGTGTTCCCACAATTCTGCATTCTGGAGATGTTTCATCGCCTAGTCTTGCCTCCCATGGAAGTTATGTAAGACCACTGAAATCAACAAAGAACAATTCATGCTTTGACTGCAATTGTTGTTTTTAAGAGCAGACCTAAAT
The DNA here is from genome assembly GCA_004027635.1 of Crocidura indochinensis. Taxonomy (NCBI): domain Eukaryota; kingdom Metazoa; phylum Chordata; class Mammalia; order Eulipotyphla; family Soricidae; genus Crocidura; species Crocidura indochinensis. The sequence goes on along the minus strand of PVKC010013766.1, from coordinate 12,919 downwards.
TGGAAGAGCAACTTCAGTGCAAGTGGTTTCCCCATACTGTCAAGCTCATGATGAATTCCATTTAGACTTTTTTTTAAACAAAGGATATAAGTGGGAAGAATTCTTGGTATTTTGTGAGTCCATTAACTCTTTAGGTTGGAAATAAAATGATCTCAATTAAATATCCTAAAATCCCCAGCCATCAGAGCTAACCCTGGGAAGCTAACTCTGAAATGTGGAGAGGAGCAGAAAAATGCCTCCTGGGAATGCTCGAAGTATGAATGTGCTCAGAATTTTGATGTTACTATGGGGATTGCTATAGTAACAATTCTACTTACCCTTCATTTATTGAGTTACTTTGTTGTGGAACCAAAAGGTAAACCAAATGTCCAAAGAAACAATGGCTTTAAAGAGATTTCTCTATTCCTGCAGCCTTTGCTGAATGCTTCCTTGAAGGGTCCTGTGAGAGGAAAGGACACGATTGGCAGATAATTTAATATATTGGAAAGGACAAAATTCTTTAAAGTTTCCAGAATCTGAAGAAACAGTTGATCTATATCATAATACAGGATCAAAGAGGAGAGTACACTGGTCCTGATGCAAACCTTTCGTTCGATGATTACAGAATTATCCTGCATCTGATACCTACTTTCACTCTCCTCTTCTTTCACTGTGTCACAAAACTGGTTGTCCTTGTAAAGAAAATGGGAGGTAAACAGGAAGATGACCTGAAACATGAGGGGCTCAAAGGTTTTACATGCAGTATCCCACCTTCTGGGGTTCTACAGACTCAGGGCATGCCACAAACAATAAAGAGGATTGGAACCAGGCAGAGGAAGACGAGGAAGACAGAAGAAGGGTCTTTAGATGCAATTTCTTGCCTTAGTTTTTTTTTTTCTTATTTCCTTGAAGAATCTCTGTTAGGGGTATTATTCCTAGAATAATTTACACTCTCTGAAGGTCAGAGGAAAAAGCTTGCATTTGAAGTTTGCTCTTTTGTCATCAAATAATTTTCGTAGGGAATTCCTTGGGAGCAAAGATTATCTAAATGAGAGCAGATGAGAACAGAGTTGCTAATGGTAGCTACTTTAAAAAACCGATCCCCATCACGTGAGACTTAATAACATGAAAAAATTAAGCAAGTGCCCTCTGAATTTGAACCTCACTCCCTCACTCTGAGGGGATTTCTAGTAGGATTGATTATGATTGATCAAGATTCACTCACCATATTTTGGTGTAGTGAAGTCAAGGATGGTAAAGAGTTCCCTAAGTCCAAAATGCACAGTGAAGTAGAAATAAGACATTGTGGAGAGCAGGCATTCATTACACAAGGATTTCAGGGAACCATTAGAGAAGTATTGTCCAAGTCTTTCCATCAATGGAATTTTTATATTCACTATTTCATAGAGTGACCCTGAAGTTCAGGGCTCCTATTGGAGCCTCGGGAAAACTAAGATAGAGATAAGTGATTTGTAAACAATAAAATAGTCCTTGGAGAAAAATAAAGGACTAGGTATTGATTTCAGACAGTTAACCCTGTCCCAAGATCTGATCCATCACTCTACCTGGTTCTTTGGAGCTGGTTTTAAAGGCAAATGCCAAAGCTACTTTCTTACAAGTTGGAGCAAGAGCAGCTTAGAGGAGCCCAGGGATTTGGCTTGTGAAGTTGAGTGTTCTCTCTCAGTACACAGGCCTGCCTGGGGCTGGAGTGGCAGGGAGGTATGCAACAGACTTCTGGAAGTTCCAATAGGGAAAAAGAAAGCACAGGTAGGCACCTTTACAAATCTCTAAATGGTGCTGTGGATTAAACTTCCTTTCTCTAACCTATTCAAATGTTCTGCATTCCACTAAAAATAAAGTTGTTTGCAGAAGCAGCACAAGATACATTTTTGTTCCTCCTTTACAGGTTAGAAAAATCAAAGTCCTATAGTAAGTGTCAAATCTTTGGATTTTATATGGCAACTTTAATCATCTTCCTGCAAACCAGTGTGGAAGCATATATCAGAAACTCTCTCATACAAATTTCTGACCTCTTCCAAGAGACACAGTATTTCCAAATCTCAATCTGTATATAACTTCAATAAAAAGGTGAAATGTTTCCTGACCTCTCCTTCAGCAAATACTTACTTCTTTAGCATGGATCAGTTTTTTATATTCATTGTTTAAAGTTTTGAGACTTTCCTTCCCATAGCTTTAAAAGTGGGAACAGGGACTGGAGAATTAGTTCACTGCACTGCAGTGAAGCCTATGCTTTGTTTGCAAGAGGCAGATCTTTCACTCCAAAATAACCCCCCTGCACAGTACTGGAATTGACCTTTTGACCACTAAGTCACAAGTAGCCCTCTGCACCATAGATGTTCCCCAAACAAAATTAAATAATTTTCAAGTCAAGTAGATATGAGATCAGAAGGCAGAAAGTGTATGTGTGTTGCAAGTTGTCATTGGTCGGGTCCTCAAAGGTAAGTGAGTGAGTGAGTGAATGACTGAGTGAGTGAAGGGGAAAAAAGGAACTTCCTCCAAAGAATTCCGTATGGAGAAGGCATGTGTTTTATGCTTGAGAGTTTGCACATGTGTACGTGTATGCACACATGTGGGCAACGGCAGCTGCTGCTCAGGAAGAAATTGCCTCCCTCGCCTCTAATTCTGCTTCCTTTAGGCTGGGTCTTCACTCAGCAGGCACGTTTCTCTGACTCAAAGCTCTACTAACCAAGCAGAGTCTTCCATGCACAAGCAGACACTCCAGCTCTCCTCACATGGGCAGGGCAGGGGAAGCCTGCATCATACTAAATAGAAACTTACTCATCTCCAAAGATGAGTTAATATGGAAGGAAAATGACAGGTTTAAGAAAACTCTAGAAGCCATATATCCAAATTTATGGCAATAAGGTATTAGGAAAAGAGAAAGGTAGATAAAAATAAAGTTTTAAGAAAGAGGATTATTCATGCTAGATGTCCTTATCTTTTTCAAGGTGTAGGCACAGAGCTGGATGTGCTTTGCCATCACATAGCAAAAATAAGATTAGTTGGCAACTAGAATTAACATTGTGGAAATTCCAAAAATCATCAGTACTTTTTCACTCTTTGATAACAGTGAGGCTTAATGCACAGAAACAATGGTATCATTTTATTCATCTTAGATAAGATGCTGCCAACCACGTAAGTACATGACCAACAACAGATTTTCACTGGGTGGGCATCAGAACAGCTACAGTTTCAAGTGAAGCAAGAAGAGATACAATGCAAAGCAAAACAGACAGGAAGGAAATGCTTCAGCACAATTAAGACCCAAACGATTTTAATTTTTCAGTTTTTAAAGTCTAAACAGTGCCCACCAGTGATTTCTGGTCAACCAGAAGAACAGTTTAGTGCAGCATTTAGAATGTGTTCTACAGGGGCCGGAGTGGTGGTGCAAGCGGTAGGGTATTTGCCTTGCACGCGGATACCTAGGACAGACCACCGTTCGATCCCCTGGCTATGGTCTCCCAAGTCAGGAGTGATTTCTGAGCACAGAACTAGGAGTAATTCCTGAGCATCACCAGGTGTAGTCCAAAGAGAAAAAAAAAAAAGAATGTGATCTACTCAGTCATCTTGGCAGTGCAGGGAACATCCAAAAATGCACCTAGTGATGCTTGAGGAATCACAGTCATGCAGGGATTGAATCCAGATTATGCACATGTTACACATGTGCCTTAGCCAATATACTCTCTCATGGATTTATTAATTTTTGAGCCACATTTGAGGTTTTAAGGGCTTATTCCTGGCTTTGCATTCAGTATCACTCCTTGCATGTGTTTGGAGGCTATTTGGGATGACAGGAATCAAATCTGGGTTGGTCACATGCCAGGCAAGCACCTTATCTACTGCCCTATCTTTCTGGTTCCAAATGTATTTATTTTTATGATGCTCAGTCCAGAAAGATAATTTGGCAGCTTTAAGAGATTTACAAAATCAGCTTTAGGTTGTTGACCCTGGGTTATACTATTCTATCTGAAGATAAGAGAAATGAAGGCTAGAGCTGTAGGAGAGGTGTGGTGTGGATGAAGAGTTTGAATACACTGGATATAAAAACACTTGTCTCAAGGCATCTGACCCATTTGACAGCAGAACCTTTGCTTCATTCATTCATTTTCCTGAAAAAGATATCACCATGTCAGTTATTCAGTACTCTGTGCAGACACCCTAAAATGGATTCCATAATGAATTGCTCTTCTGGAAAAAGATAAGGTTGTAGAATTCTGAATGGGAAGTTATGAGAGTGGGGTGCTTTGAGAGTAGGGATGAAGAAGGGAAACTACCATTTGCAGTATTGTCTTTCTGTCTGAAGAGGAGGATACCATTTTGGTGACTGAAGGTTGGTATGAGCACCTGTCTCTTAGCAGACAGACTCTCTGGCTTTCAGGATTGTTAACAGTAAGTGAGGTTTCTAGTCTTCCTGAGGCCACGCTGCACAGCCATTGAAATGTTCACAATATGTCATATATCAAGTCACTCTTCCAAATTATGACCCAGAGCAAACAGGTGCATGGTGACATTATGTGGCCAAAGTTAAAGTGTGTTTAGTGGTAAGGCCAGGATCGGTCCTAGGTTCTCTAAATCCATAGCTTTCCCCCATTAACCTCAATGACTTCCATTTGACTCAATTCAATAACTGATTCCACTTATATTAAAGGAGGAACCATATTTTATACCAAATGCAAATCCTCCCACGTGCTTATCACCTTCTGATTTTCAGATCATCTAAAAGATTAGCTGAGAATATATTAATCGCCTTGATATAAAGAAGAAAATTCCATGAAGTGAGGTTAAGTCTCCTGTCTCGAATATGGTAATGCTAAGTTAAGCTCAGCTCAGTTTTTTTCCCAGCCTTGCTGCAGGCTTTCATCCTATTTATTTATTTGTTTGTTTGTTTATTTGTTTATTTATTTTCTCCTCCTCTTCATCCTATTTAGAAGCTAATATGGTCAATCAGCTAATCACCACCAGAGCTAACTCATTCAAACTCAGTGTTGTTAGGGGGAAAAAAGGAAACTCTGCTTTGCTGACTTGTACTTTGAAATATCAGCAAAAATACTGAATTTTTCAATGATTATTCAGAAAAGCTGGTGGAGTTCTTAGTTCTTGTGCTGTCCTTTAGGGCTGCCTTCAAGTTGTAGCCACAACGAGCTCCTCTGCCCTTACCTTCCCTATCCTCCCAAACATCCAAAGCCCACTTCAGCCTCAACTCCCTGCTCACTTTGTTCTTGTTCCATAAAATTTCCCAAGGTTGCTCCTCCCAAGTTTCCCAGATAATTTTCTACATTCCCTCCATCTCCAGAAGTATGCAGTCCTTATATTAGCAACCTATTACCTGTTACAATGTTCTAGTTGCTGACTCTTTATCCTCAAGACTCCAGGAGCTAAGCCATATACTTTTTCAAAAATGCTATGTATTGCCTATAAATGAGAGTGAAGTCACACATGGGGACTCATTGAGTTAGGGTTGAATATATCAACATCATCAGGCTTTTGAATATGCATAATATGAGGAAAATAAGAAATTGCCTACAGGAATATGTATGAAAGAGACTTCTTGGGGTAGTAAAAACACTACAGGGGTAAAGAACAATGGTGAAAGTGGAGAAAGGGGCCAGAGAGGGAGGCTAAGAGAGTTTTTCAATGTCTTGACACTATTTTGGGGGGTTAACATCCTTTTAACTAGGTGATCTTCAAAGTTGAGTGTATTCCAGAACCACAAAACTTCATAAAGCACACCATTGTCCCTTACAGTCTACCAGGGATATTTTGACTCAGCAGATCTACAGTAAAAACTGAGAACTCGCATTTCTAACAAACTACCAGTAGGTATCGAGCCTTCTGGTACAAAGACCATGAGTTGAGCATATGAGTGATCTCTGCCCTGACTGGATATTGCAACCACCTGGGGCAAAGGTTAATTAACTAGCTATGGCATGCCCCATGCCAAACTCATGAAGTTAGAATCTTTTGAAACTGACTGCTTTAGAGAGAATTTTACAAACTAAACGATAATGTTTGGTCATTTTCTCTTTGTTCCACTGACTCACTTCTTAAATCTGAGGTCCTCAAGCTTCTATGATCATTTTCTAGAAATGCACTTAGCAAATGGATATTCAATAAGTACTGGAAATAAAAAAAATTGTAAAGTCTGAGTGAGTTGAGAGATTATACTGCAGAAAAAAAGACAAGAAGGCTCCTATCCTTAAAACAGGAACAACATGTTACCTTTGGAAAACAAGGAGGCTTTCTGATGTGTTTTCTTTACTTCCCTTGAAACTGCATCGTGGTCTCCATATCTCGAATTAGGATAATGTACAAAAACTTAGTCTGCATTCTTTCCATACCAGGGACCACACATTCAAAGGAAGAAAGCTATGCAGGAATTATAAACAGTCACATTGATGAAAAGTTCACAGAGGCATACAACCAAGGAAACATGCCTTTTCTAGAAGTGAACTTAATCACTAAGAAGTAATAAATTCCATTAGAATAAGGTTTCTCTACTGGTGGCCATATTGTCACTTGTGACCTGTTTCCACCGAACATATGCCGAAGAGCCCATGGCTTGAATGTAAGGAGTTAACTGATAAGGCAAGGGAGGCAAAGTTGGAAGATAGTCATGTTCAGAAAAAGGTTAAGAAACACTGCCATATATATATATATATATATATATATATATATATATATATAGAGAGAGAGAGAGAGAGAGAGTCTCCTAAGAATATAAGAACATTATTCACTAATTCTCAAATATTTATCATACACCTTTGAAGTTTTTTAATTTCCTGTTCTTACTGAGCACCTATAAAACTAGTGACTATGTGTCAAGTACTGCATGGGCAATTTGTCTGTTCTGATTAAATCAATGTATTGGCCATCTCTCCACAATGTCCAAATAACACTAAGTCTATTCTTTCACTTGCGTCCAATATCTCACTGAAAGATTTTATCTCCTAACCTTCTCCCAAACAAGTCAAGGTTATCAATTATATTCTGAATCATTTTCTACAACCGTCCCTTTCTTACTAAATGACCCATATCCGAGCACTTTTCTTACTACCTCCCTTAGCAATTAATGTCAACCCTAGGATTTTTTCTTTAGTTCGTTGCTTGATCACTCAGATCCGGTCCAAATAGAGTCATTCTTGCTTCTTTAGTAACCCTCACTGCAGTGCCCTGTGGTTGCTCAGTAACATTAGTTACTGAAATTAACTGCAGGATGTTGAGTGTCCAGTAGTTACTTTTTCTATCAGACCTTTTTTATGCTCTATCAGACCCTTTTATGCTCTGGAAAATGGAATTATTTCCTCTGTAAGGTCAATGAATATGAGTCCTTGATTCTGACATTCTCTTCAACTATGATTATTGCTTTTTTCCAGGACTACTTTTTAAATATATTTTCCCTTGGTAAATTCACTTTTCTCAATTCACTTGGACATATTTCATAGAAATCTGCAGCTTCAAAATGAACATTGTCTTTGACCCAGAAGAGCAAATTATTTCTACCTATTCAATAGCCCTACTTGGATATGTAACTTCAAATTACTTCCATAAAATCTGCAACATATTTCATTTTTGGGCTCTGAAATGACTTCTTTTGGCTAGATTCACACCCTAAAAATTTTAATGGGTGTGAGCCAAAGCTGCATAGTTTTGTGGCTAATAATAACAATAATAATGAGCATATTTCAAAAGTGCTAATTACAAATTCAATTGGATTGTGTTCTTGTTATAAATTCTACAGGTTTTCTGCCAGGTTGGTACTTCATAACAGTATGTTTTCAAACACCTGTTTACCTTTATTATCACTAGATATATTCAAAAAGAGAAACGTTTTTAAAGTTGAGATGCATATTAAGTTTTGTGTGTCTTTGCAAATTTTAGAAGGTTTTACGCATTTTACTGTACTAATTGAAACAAAATGAAATATATATTTATATATACAGCAGATAATTATATATATATAAAATGAAGACAAAGAACATGGAAATTTCAAGAATTCTTTAATGATTCAATAGGGTCAAGAGGATTTGGGTGGCAAGTAGAAAAGAAAACATTTAGTCTGATCATATTCTTGCACTAAAGACAAGTAGACCAAATGTCAGCTATCTTTAAATTTTAGCTCCACGTGTGAAAAAAAAATAAATTGAGTCGTGTCACTTTTAGACAAATGCCTTAAAGTAGCAAACAAGGTCTAAAAGAAGGAAGGTGGAAATCTGGAGAAGGAAGTCAACCAAGGCAAAAAGCAGAATGTGAACTTAAAGTCCAAATAGAGCCATTAAAGTTAGAATTTTTTCTTTTATATGTTTTAAAAACTGAAAAAAAGGCTTTTCTTTTTTAGCTCAATTCTGATAATGTGATTAATGATGAGGAGAGGCAGCATGTCAGATCTTATGTGATTTCAATGCTAAAGAGTCTTACTTACAAAAAGCGCCTAATTGAGGCTTTTCTTAAGAGTTATATCCAGGGATGGAGATAATACAATGATCAAGTCTTTTGTCTTCCATCCTGCTTATCCTGATTTGATCCCCAGTAGCACATATGGTCCTGAATGCCACTAACATTAACTCTGAAGCAAAGAACCAGGAATAGTCCTTTGAGCACCACTAGCTGTGGATCCAAAACTAAGTAACTAAATAATTAACTAAATAAAAACATATCTTAGAAGTATATTAGATGTACAGTTGTACAAGACTGTAGTTTACATTCCTAATTACAAGGGGGTACATTAAACGTATGTTTGGTCCATGCCATTGGAAGAAATCAGCAGCTCTGTGAAGGGATGAGAAAGAGTCCTGACATCAGTATTTCTCATAAGCTTCCTCAGTCTACATTGTGAACTGAAGGTTGAGATCTGCTGTATTAGTCAATGGGAAGATGTTAGCTTTATTAAGTATCTTTATAGCAGTTCTGTTCATTAACACTGGGAGGCTGGGGGAAATGCCTTTGAGTATTAGGGGAGACCAGGATCTTTATCAGCCTTTCTTCACAAGTTATTATCCCAAGTCTGCAGTACCCTTAGTTGCCAGTTATTTGGTCTTTAGAAAACAAATCAAGAAGGATTACCATGACTTAAGGTTTTGCAATGAGGATCATAAGTAATAATGATTATGGTAAATGTACCATATTTCCTAAATTCCATGATTTCTTAATAATACTGCTAAAGTAAACAAAAATTCTCATTGATCACATTGGAGGTTGTTAGGGTACCAACTCATTATTTTGTGAAGGTATTAAAGTGAAATAACATGTATCTTTCCTGTATTTACCTATTTGGATTAGAGCCTGGTAATCAGTTGATGAGGTAGATTGTTGTTTTTATATGACAGACTCAAGTACACTACATAGAGAAAAAGGATAACATTAGAAAGGAGGTATTTTTCTAGTGTCTATTAAATAATGGATCTAAGCTATAGTAATTAGTATTATTAAAGTTGATGAGAAACTTCCTAAAGAATGAATTAGTTTTGTATGACTGCTGTTGAAACTTGGTATTCTAAAATAACAGGAGTGAGGTCTTCTACTGTTCTAAAGATCAAAATCACTGGGTGGAAATCAAGGTGCCTGTAGTGCTATGTTTCCCCCTATATGCTGTAGGAAAGAATTTGTTCCTTTTTCCTAGTGACAGTTTATATCCTTGGTTCGCACTACATCAATTGCACTCCACTTCCTTACACCCAGAGCCTCTGCCTATTTGTACATGTGAATTTCCACCTCTCTTTTCTCTGATAAGCTTCTGAGTGATTGCATTTGGGTTTCATCTGGACAGTCAAATATTATCTCCCCATCTCAAGAAGCATAATCAGTCACATTTGCAATGACCATCCTCACCCTATAATGAATTAATGAATTTTAGGTAAAGATAAGGTTATGTTAATCAATTGAAGGATCAACAAAAATATCTATTTGGAACTATTGATCTATCACAACACTGAATTATTGACTGATCTTATTAAGCAAAATGGGATATAGTATTCTACCTACTCTATCTCTCAACTATATGGTATGTATGTTTATATATATATATAAATATACATATATAATATGTGTGCAGAACTCTTATACTCACCTAGCCTCTAGTTTTAACTAGAAAAATCTATTAAATTGCATCAAAGGCATAATGAGTTAATTAGAGAAATTCTTCAAGACAAAACACCCAATTCTCAATTCACCAAAGAAGGCACACAATTAGACTTAAAAAAAAGGCATACTAGTTACATGCAATATTCAAAGAATTTTTTTTTGGAATCTGAATTGCACTAAGCAACTATTTAGGATAATCAAGAAAAATTAGATACAAGTTGATGAGACTGAGGATTGTTGAGACTTGGGAAGGTTTGATAATGACATTATGGTTATGCTAATAAAATTAAAGGCAGAAGGACTGGTTAGATAATTAGGGTGCTTGCCTTGCATACTGCTGACCCAAGTTCAGTCCCAGGTTCTCTGAGCAGGCCGGAAGTGATCCCTAAGTTTAGACCCAAAAGTTAGTCCTGGAAGCCGAAGCAATAGTACAGTATGTAGGGCACTTGCCTATTATGCAGCTAACCTGGGTTTGATCCCTGGCTTCTTATATAATCAAGTGAGCACTGACATGAATAATTGGGTGCAGAGTCAGAAGTTAGTCCTGAGCATTGCCAGGTGTGGCCTGCAAACAAAAAGAGTAATCCCTGAGCATCACCACATGTGACTCCCAACAACAACAAAAAATTAGTTACAAACATACAAATACATATCTGAAAGTAATGATATTTTATTTCAAAACTCCAACAAAAAATAAATAAGATGAGGGGCCAGAGAGATAGCACAGCTGTAGGGCATTTGCCTTGTATGCTGTCAATCCAGGACTTAAGGTGGCTGGAATCCCTGCATCTCATAAGGTCCCTTGAGCCTGCCAGGAGCAATTTCTGAGCACAGAGCCAGGAGTAACTCCTGAGCTCCAGAGGGTGTGACCCAAAAACCAACAATAAATAAATAAGATTAATTAGAAATGAACAAAAATGGAATGGAATAGGTAGCACAATAAAACAAATGTTAATTGTCGAAGTGAGGTGATAGTTGTGTGGAAATTTATTTTTATATTTTATGTATATTTGAAAATTTCCAGAAACAGAAGTACATATACATGGTAAGGCAGCATTAATTCATCAGAATGGGTTTAACTGGTCATTATTACTTTCAACCTCACTCCCTTGAGGAAAGGTCTACAGAAAGGCAATATCCATTGCTCCTCTTAGGATTGTTGTGGGATAAGTATCCTGGTAACATAAAGCAACAGTACACACCAAAGTCATTCCTTAGTCTTCAGCCTTGACTTATCTTTTACAGAAAGCTTTGGGTTTGGAAACACATTGAAATGCACTAAAATTCATTCGTAACTGTAGTATAAATAGCTACTCTGTCCAAACAATACAGAACACAAACAAGTACCAGATAGAACTTTATTGAGAACCTGCAAATTAGGGATGATTTTCAAAACACTTCTACAACTATGAAAGTCAAAAAACAGAACAAATGCTAGTCATGAACTGTGATGAGTACCAGGACATCATAAGGAAAAGATAACTGGATAGTTTAAGAAAACTCATGCTCTCCACATTATAGTGATCACAGGCACCTTCTGGATACACAGACACTCACTCTGCTGGCACAGCAAGGTAACTTGGTAATTTTGTTGGTTGATGTAATGACATACATACATACGTCTGAGTGAGTTGGGAGAGGCAAGCTGAGAAACCAACCCTAGAAACTAGAAAATAGAACGTACTGCAGTTGGAGTCTAATATTTGGGGTTTCAAATGAAGGGTTTAACAATGTTGTTTAGAAAGGGGGGGAGGCCTTAATGCTTTTCATGAAACAAGATGATTAAATTAAATACATGGAATAGCTACGTTCTCAGGCTGTGCAATTAATTAGGATGCTTAACTCTGACCAAGATTCATTTAAAGGTAAATCCATAAATGAAGGCTGATTTTTAAACACTCAACTGTTTGTTTTCACTTAGAACTTTAAATCAGTTTTCTAGACAAGGTCATCTATCCATCAGTCAAAAACAATTTAAGGAAAGAGAAAGAGAGACAAAGATCTTATTCTCCTGGAAGTTTCTTTCCTACTTCAGCCTCCTGAGATACTCCCTTGGGTTGGCACTAAATTGAAGCTCAAAATCACTCAAATTAAAAAAGAAAAAAAGATCTACACTCAGTCTGTCATCAAGAAATGAGCTCTCCAAGGTGTATTTTTATCCCAGTCTCATCTAAGTTATGACAACTCACCTGGTTGGTTTCTGCCATATGAGTAGAGAGAGACATCAAAGTGACAGGGCATCACTCTCTGTGTTTCTTGTGAGATGTGATGAAGAAGAAAAACAAACCTGGGGGGAACAGATTTTAGAGTATTTCCAAGATGTCTCCAGATTGGAGAGCAATAGGGTACTGTTTATGCTTTTCCTTAACCCTGTTCTCTTCTAAAGTTGAAATTCTCTTCTTTCATAGGCCCTTTTTTGTTTATTTGTTTTACTGCTTGAAATGTGATGCCTTTCCTAACCTTTAAGATTTTAGAATCTCTGAGCCCTAATAACCTATGTTCCTAATCATTGCCTCAATTCCTGAATTTTAATATTCAGTGCCCTCTTTTTTTTCTAGCTGAGCAACATCAATGCACCTTATTTGCCATTCTATGCCTTCACACTCTTGCCTCACCCCTGTTTCCTACATTGGGAGATGATGGTAACTAGTATTTGCTTAAATGAATTATATCTTGTAAATAAACAGATACATATATAGAGAGTTATGGCATCTACTTATACACCACTATAATTCTTTTTTTTTGTTTGTTTTTCGGGCCACATCCGTTTGATGCCCAGCAGTTACTCCTAGCTAAGCGCTCAGAAATTGCCCCTGGCTTGGGGGGACCATATGGGACACCG
>PVKC010013765.1:0-22700 GCA_004027635.1 Crocidura indochinensis | reverse complement strand
CAAACGCCTTACCTCCATGCTATCTTCCAGGCCCCCATACTTTTACTTAAATAGAAATAAAACCTCAATATACTTAGAAACACTAGGTTTGATTTTCTGTTTATCTCACCATTTATTTTCTTGTGGGGAAGAGATTCATTCTCTGTCATCAAAGGTAGTGATTACAAAAAGTCAAATCCAAAAGTTAATAACTGAAATCCATTGCTACTAGTATGTATTGAATAGTGCTCATTCCCTCTACAAAGACATATTAAGCCTCTGTTCAATGCAAATTCCTCTGAGTATACAAATATGAATAAGACATAGACTGTGCCTTTGAGAATTTTAGACTTAGAAAAAGGATAGGAAATTCATACAAATAATTAATATTGAGCAGAAGTGAAATTAGCATCACAAAGAAGTGGAAATAAAATGCTAATGTGTATTTGGCTCTTCAGTTGGACATAAGGACCTTATATCCAAAATGTCTGGGCTATATTCACACCTTGATGATTTTATGACATTGGGTGTATAATACACTGAATTTTAGTTTTCTCAATATAAAAATGGTTCCAGTTATATCTATTTCATTGTCAAAGGGTGAAAAGTATACACATTCTCAGAGAGCTATTCAAAAATCACTATTATTGGGGATGAAGCAATATTACAGCAGGTGTGGTGCTTGCCTTGCATATGGTGGGTCTGGATTTGATCCCCAGCAACTGATATGGTTCCGTAAGCTCTGCTAGAAGTGATCACACTGTATGCAGAGCTAGGAGTAATCCCCGAGCACTGTCAGGTGTACAGCCCCAACTCCTCTATTATTAAGGTCATTTCCAACAAAGAGCTTTAGCATGAGTATCATGAAAGTGACACTTGAGTCTTAGATGTTATATGGAAAGCTGAGATGGAAGGGCAACCATCATAGTCAAAGAATAAAATTCTGAGAGCTTTAGCAGTACTATCTTGGTGATCAATGTGGAATAGTAAAAACTAATGCTAAAAGAGACCTGATGATGCATTGCAATCAATTTGGATGTCGAACTATCAGGTTTTAATTAAACCTGTAAGAAAAATGCAATTTAAAGAACAAATTTAGTCTGTCACCATAACATAAATAATTGGGAAAATACAATAGAAAATATCAGCTTCAAATTTCAGTTTCACAAATAAAGTTTTATTTAACTAAAGTCAAGATCCATTAGTAAAAAGAAACAAAAATCCATTAGTATGTATGTATACACACACACACATATAATAGTTCGTGACTATTTCTGAAAAGAAGTTGAAAGGCAGATCTGAGTATTAACAACAGTGAAGAAGTGGCCTTTAGAGACAGGATTTGTCATTTGACCCTTTGGGGAAAAGGTTTGTCAACCTCTAGGTAAACAAGTTTTCTGTATATAAGTCATATTTTTTGTTTGAGGTTATTGTTTGTATCTATAAAGTGGAAGTATGCTTGCAAACTTAATTTTCAGTTGTATTTAAGGAAAGGCAAAACTCCTTGACTTGTCAGATAAAGGCAATGAGACCCAATCTAAAATGGGGATAGGAGAAATATAAACGGAGAGGTCTATTGGAAAATCAGTAAAACATTTTTAATTGCAAGAACACTCTCTATTTCTGGGAATTTAATTTTGTTATATGATTAAAATAAAAAGTCTATATTGTTATGACTTTTTTCATCAAAGACTCATTGAGAATCTGCTCAAAGAGAATGGGAAAAAATCTGTTTTCCTGGGAATGGAAAAGACTGTAAATAATTAGTTTATATTGGTCTTGCTACAGGGACCAGGTAAATGGAAATATCCCCAAAGAGAGCAAGAGATAAGATATGATCTGAAAGTTGAATTGTCTGACTTTTTCCTCTCTGCAAAGCAAACTGTCCTTGAAGTAAATTGATATCTTGGGCTGACACTTTCCATAATTCTCTCTAAAAATACAAAGGCCTTTCTAAAAGGAAAATTTTCATTTTTTTTGTCATTTACATAACCCTCATCGCAGAAAAAATATTTTGGGATCAAGTTTTCAACTAAAAAGAGGCCAACACCTAGGCAATTCATCTCTGTGTTAAATATTTTAGAGACACTAGACAATGGTGCAGTGTTATTTACAGACCATTATCAGTAGGAGCCAGGAGAAATTAGAGAAGGCTATTCAGGCTAATGTTTTCTTTTTGGTTTACAGCTAGTCTTTAAAAATATGATTACTTAAAGGCTTTCTATATATTTAGCAATTTTAAAATATAACAGTGTTGCTTACTATGAACAGATATCAATAATAATAGGGTGGGATAAATGCCATTTGAATATTATTTCACAGGGTGTTATATCTTCATAACACAGTTTACTTGTGCTAAAAGCAAAAAGCTATACTGGACAATGTTCATACACCTTAAATCGTGACTTTCTCGCCTTCAACTGTTGTATTTCATTGTCAAGATAAGTTCACAAACCTAAGTGACTAAGTGACCTGACTTTTTGTTGGATAAATTTAGTTATGATGTGTTTCATGGAATGTAGTTGCCAAGATTGATTTATGGGATTACAACAAAAAGAAGTATAGAGTAATATGAAAATAGATTCCTAAGCTTCAGAATGTGATTTCTCTAAGGAATTTAACTGGTTCAATATTGATTACTAAGTAGCACTTACAGAGCTGATCACTGATTCAGGCAAATAGATGCTGTAGATATCTGGTGGCTCTCCAATCCTTACCCTTTCCTCCCTTCTGAGATACACTCTTTTCTTGTATACACTTTTCCCATATCCCTGGCTTGGAAAAATGTTGACCTATTTCTAGATCTAGTTATATTCTAGATTAATTTTAGTATTCTTGTGCTACCCTTAGCAATAGATATTATATGAGAATTTGTCCTTGTCAGTGTTTTGTATGGGAATGAGGTGCATTTTTGGCTAAAATATAGTCTATAGGGATATTCCAAGCTCAGTATTCAGTGGTTTCTCCGTACAATGCTAAAGGAATCATAGAATGATTGGGATCAAACTCAGGGACTTCTGCATTCAACATGTACATTTAGCATTTTGAATTATCTTTCCAGTCTATCCTTGTGTGCAGAGAATTGAGTCCTTACCAAGGAGGAGGAAGGTTTTCACTCACGCTGAAATAAAGAAATTATACAACTCACATTTCAACCATCAACACAGGATGAGTGACACTGAAAAGAGAAGGGTGTTAAGTCCTTGCATAACATGAGGAGATGCCTCATGTCCGCATTCTTTTTTTTTTTTTTCCGGGCCATACCGTTTGATGCTCAGGGGTTACTCCTGGCTAAGCGCTCAGAAATTGCCCCTGGCTTGGGGGGACCATAAGAGATGCTGGGGGATCGAACCGTGGTCCTGCACTTACAAGGCAGACACCTTACCTCTAGCACCACCTCGCCGGCCCCATGTCCGCATTCTTAAGTTTAGGCAATAATGTATGTAATCATGCATTTCCTGTTGATCAAATTTAAAATAAGATTGCTATTACCATCAATTGCCACTATTGGATAGTTAAATATTTTTAAAACATAAGTTTTAAATATTTAAAAATATTTAAAACATAAGTTCACTCTTTTCTAAGCATCTTTTAGAATGATTGGGTGAGAATAAGTTGTCAATTCAGCAAACACGTTTTTATATTCCCCTGATTAGATGCTATAGTTCTGGGTTCAAATAATAGACACTTGAGTATTTTTTGGTCTTTCTTCATTCATGTACAATGCTCCATTTGCTCACTGCTCATAAATATATGTCTTGTTCTTCTGTTTCTATATTTTCCTTAAATACTTTTGCCAGCTTAGAGAACTGTGGTGTTAGTATAGGTTTTTTACTTCCCTGTACTTAGTTCTCTTCTCTTTCCCCAATTCTTAAATTGAGATAGAACTTAGGGAGGGGCTTATTTTTTCACGGTTGAGTGAAAGAGCTAGGTATATGAAATAAAATTTTCCATACTGTTATTAAATATTTACCAGTGAATTATTTTATTTATCATAGCTACTAGTTAGAATAAATTCAAGTTAGAATCCTTCTCACATCTCTTCCCCTATATTTGGTTCCCTTTTGTTTGTTTGTGTATTTCCTTGTCTTCATGTGTTCTTAAAATAATCCAGTGCTGAAGAAACTGCTCTCATGATAAATTATTTTCCATTTTATTAATTTACTGAATATATAGTTTGTTGATCAGAATATGTAAATCGGTTGTTGCAATTCTCTTTGTGTAAATACTGAGCTGTTTTTGTTTTTCTCCCATTTGGATGCATAACTGTAATAGTATTATTAGGTCTGCTGGTGTAGCCTATGGGAACCCAGGTGGCACAGCACTGCAAAATGTGTTTAATTACTTTGCTAAACGATATATATCTTTTTAGGTCTTTCATTAGGTAAAAATGTTCCCTTTGTTATATGATTTCAATTGCTCTTAGCCAGTAGATTTCAAACTGCAGCTTCTCTAGGGATTTTTACAGATGCTCTGTGGAATCATTGACTAAATTGAGGGGGAATGGAGATTGAGGGTTTCAGGCTGGTGGAAAACTCTAAAGAATAGATTTGCAACACAGTTCTTCTGAGCGGTTGTAAAGTTGAGAGTAGCTTTACAAGCAACTATTTTCCACTCTAGGTGAAAAATCACTTTTTAAAATAATTTTTATTTTGACCACAGTGGATTACAAATCTTTCACAGTGATATTTTAGGTACATAGTGACATTGAATCAGGGGTATTCCCACCGTCAATGTTGTCCTCCCTCGACTCCTGTTCCCAGCATGCATCCCATATCTCCCTCCTATGCCCACCTCTGTGTCTAGCTTGATGTATATTGCATATCAATTCTGTTATCATTGACTTTGGATTTGGTGGTTTTTTTGTTTTGTTTTGTTTTGTTTTGTTTTTGCTTTTGGTTTTGGTTTTTGGGCCACACCCGGCGGTGCTCAGGGGTTACTCCTGGCTGTCTGCTCAGAAATAGCTCCTGGCAGGCACGGGGGACCATATGGGACACTGGGATTCGAACCAACCACCTTTGGTCCTGGATCGGCTGCTTGCAAGGCAAATGTCGCTGTGCTATCTCTCTGGGTCCTGGATTTGGTGTTTAAGTCTGATCAGTTTTTATTTCTACTCGATGTTTATACTACTGTTTGGACTTGGTACCCTCCATTATTTCTCCCTCAATTTGTGAAGCAGAACAAGATGGTTCAAGTTCTGTGGTTCTGTTAGAGGAAAGAAAAAAGTGGGGCGGGGGGTGACAAAAATTAAACAAGCAAAGAACCAGGAGGAATCCTTCTAGAGACTATAAATATCAATTTAAGAAAAGAAAGATAAAAAGGAAAAAAAAACATAACAAGAATACAAAAAAATCAAACAACAACAACAAAACCCTGAAAAGAACCACAACAATAAGCACCCCAGCAATAAAGACAACAACCAAACAATAACCACAGTCCCAAGATAAAGACAAAACAAAGCACCAACAAAGCCCCCCCAAAAAAACGAAAAAACAAAAAAAAGGAATGATTATTATTATTATTTTTTTTGCATAGGCAAAGTAAATATTAGATCAGAAAGGGAATTCTCTTGGCCTAAAAGATACAGGGTTTCTTCGCCCTTGAAGTATACTGTCATGGGAATAACTACAGGATATCTCCTAGGTCCTTTCGTGATGTCTGGAATCTTTCCGCTCAATCGTGGATGATAAAATCAGGACTCTTGTAACTAGAGATCTTGGTATTTGCACAGGTCATAGGATGGAGCCTAGGATGGAGTCTTTCTTTATGGTTCTAGAAGTTCTGTTCCATCACTGTTGTTTCAATCAATTAATTCTGTAATTGGTGGTCTTGGTTTTTGCACAGATCCTAGGGCAAAACCTGAGTATTTCATTATATTTCCAGAATTTCTGCTCAGTTGCAGTTGTCTCAGTCAGGCCTCTGGAATTAGAGATCTTGGTTGTTGTACAGATTGTAGGCCAAAGCCTAGACTAGGGTCTTTTTTATTGGTCCCAGGATAAGTTCTGCCTAATCATGGTTGTCACAGTCAGTTTTCTGTAGCTAACAATCTTGGCTTTTGCACAGATCAAAGGATGATGACGTATCTTCTGACTTCATCTTATTGTTAGGTGGTGAGGTAAGACAACCTGCTCTTAGACCACGTTGTTGCCATGAAAATCATTTTTTACAATGTCAGGAAGCCTGTTAAAGATGGGGAGTAGATATTAAATAACAATAGCCAGTAAAGTCTTTCTGCAGATTTCTGACCACAATGGACACTAACCCATATCCAGGAATTATTTTTTGAAAGGTATAACACATTGCTTTTCATAAATATTCATGTTTAATCTTTATAACTGTTATACATGTAGTTATTCTCATCTCTCATCTCTGTTTAAGTTGCAGAGAGATAAATTGATGTATCCAATGCCTTTTAGCTTATAAGTAAAGAAACAATGAATGAATTTTTCAGCTTGATTCTAAGCCATTATTGCTATTTTTGTTTGTTTGTTTTGATTTTGGGGCTATAGCCGGTGATGTTTAGAGGTTATTCCTGGCTAGGTGCTCCTGGCTTGGGGGACCATATGGGACGCTGAGAATCCAACCCAGGTCTGTTGGGTCTGCCTTGTGCAGCCCCCATTATTGCTGATTTTTAATAAGAACTTAAAATTCCAATTTAAATAAGAATTTTAATAAAATTCCAAATTTTAGTAAGAACTTAAAATTCTAGGAGGGCTAGAGTTTGTTCACTTTTGCTCTTTGACATCTGAAATGAATAGCAACAGGACAGAACTAGATATAAGAAGTTCAATATAGTTGAAGAACAACTTGCTTAGGTAGCAGAATCTAGAGATAAAGCATACTTATCTTAATGCGATTGAGAGAGATTATCAGAATTCAACTGGCTTTATTATCCTGTCTGATTGCTTTAATTAAGAGCTACTTTCTTGGTAAATGTTATTATTAGCATTATTCTACAATTAAAATGAGTCCTAAGTTCTGACCCTGGCATGATCTTATAATACTATTTCTAGATTATTTTGACTCAGATCTTCCAAACCATACTCAGTTCTCTTACCAACCAAACCATTTTCTGCCCATGTGTTGATGTATTTCCATCCATTGGGTCACTTCTCCAATACAAAATAAATGACTAAGTAACTTTTCCTAGTTTACTTTCTCTGGGAAAATTAATAACGCTACTAGTCATTTTATTTCCAATGACATCATTTGGTTTTTAGCCTTCAATAGATATAAGGTAGCTTCTCAGAAAAAAAAATGGTGTGTGAAATTTAAACTGTGCATTTATCCTATATTGGATTATGCATTTGAATACAAAATGTGAAAAATCTTAAGTTTTTGTTTCAAAATAAATGTATGTTTATTTTCTATAAAGGCTTACTTTTTATATTAATTTATCTGATAAAAGGGAGTCACTGCTGAAGATGTTGAAACACTTTCTAAAGTGTTCTTTTAAAAGGTTTTAAGTAGTTTTACAGTGTTTTTTTAAGTAATAGTGATTTTTGGTAATAGGTGTGATTAACCATGCTATTAGCTTCTTTCTATTCATGCTTGCCTTTAAGGACTTTTGAGTTTACATAAATCCTGCCATTTCAGAACCCTGTCATTTACAGGCCCTGACACAGGCCCTGACAAGTGAGTAGTGAACAACTCACTGATCGGGGTGGCCCCTACCAGCTACCAGCTGGTTTAGAAGATAAGGAATGCAAGCATGCACTCATGCTATGAGAGCAGCCACCAAAGGGGAAAACAGAACTTAAAAGCTAAGCATTAAAGAATAGTCTGGGCACTGTAAAAATCAACATCCCAAGAACACACAGATGGTATAACTGGTATAGAGTGAAGCAATAAGTATAGAAAATAGTTAGGTAAAGATTAATGCTATTTCCCGCTTCTGTCATTGCTGGCTTAGGCTATGGTACTGGGAACAACACTCCCTCCCCCCAACAGCCCACAGCCCAGAACAAGACCTCCACCCTGGCAGCACAGGGCCCCCTCCCTCACGCTAGCATGGGCCTCCCTTACTACTAGATCAGGACTCATCCAGAGACCACCAATACATATCTCTAAATACCAGCAGGATGAGGGCTAGGAATCTGGAAAAGTTAAGAAGAAAATGCACCTTTTTTTTTTTTTTTTTTTTTTTTATCATTTTGGTTGGTTTGAACTGTAACACTTGCATGAACCTATGAAATGTTTAAATGTAACCTCATTACCATATGAATTCCCATAAAAATCTGAGTTTCCAAAGCCCGGGATCTCACTGCAGACCAAAACCTGCTGCAACAGGAGGTTGGACATGGACCTTAGAGCTCTGGACAATAAACCTCGTGTTGTTGATTGCATCTCTGAAGGTTCTTGGTCTTTATTGAGGTGGCGGGTTTTCCCAGACACTGAACTTTCCCGGACCTAGGGCCTTTCCTAGAACCTAGGCTTCCTTGGTCCCTTTAACATCACAAGAAGAAAAAAAATATTAAAATTTCTGATATAAATTGATATAGATATTTGAATGGTGTTAATTTTTTTCCTGTCAAGAATGGCATATAAACTACTTCACGTATAGGTCAAATAGTCACTCTCAACTACTCCATTGTTGCTCAAAAGCACCCATAGGTGATATACAAATGAAGGACTAGATGGTTCATCCATCAATGAACTGTATTTGAAAAACAAGCTGCAAACTACATATGATCCATAAACTCTAGTTTGCTGATTTCCAATACAGTAAACACATTTCCTGACATGATAGATGTAATTGTAAGTTAGTAGAAAAGTTGAGTTAAAGACTGTCATGTATTTTTTTGTGAAATATAAGAAAAGTCTACCACTTTTCCATACAGAAACTATGTCCTAATTCTGAAGTTGTCCTAAGAAGATATTAATGCTCTATTAGAATAGTTGAATAGTTCTGATTTCTCTTATGCAAGTAAATGTAGGATAGTCCTATCCAAGAAAGTTGACCAAGTATTGAAGAGCTGATCTGATCTAGTAATCTAACCATACTTTTAATATATGTGGCTCAAAGTCATTGGTTAATAAGTACAAACTCATATGATAGCAGAGTTGTACCAGCACCACTATTGGTTAGATTTATAAGTTTTATTTATTTATACACACACTGGTAGTTAAATATATAAAAAAAATTCCACAAAACTTATATTATTAATGCTAGCTATCAAAAGAAAGGAACCTTGGCAGAGAGCTTGAGAGCTTTTGCTAAGGCACTTCCTTTTTTTTTTTTTTTTTTTTTTTTTTTTTTTTTTTTTTTTTTTTTTTTTTTTTTTTTTTTTTTTAGTTTTGGGCACACCTGATGACACTCAGGGGTTGTTACTACTGGCTATACGCTCAAGAATCGTCCCTGGTTTGGGAGGCCATATGGGACACCAGGGATCAAACCAGATCTGTCCTTGGTCAGCTTCGTGCAAGGAAAACTCCCTCTGCTGTGCTATTGATCAGATTCCAAAGCTCACTTTTCTTAAATTAGTCAATCTTGGGTCAAAACAAATGATAATCTTATGTGGTAGAAACATAACTTCTGGTATTAGCGCTCCCTGTGATGATTGATAAAAGATAAAGGCCACTTATATTGATATAAAACATAATGTGTGACTTAATTTCAAAGTACTAATATATTTCATTAAATCTAAAATACTAGCAATAATTTTGTGGATCATAAAATTGTCTTTTTTTTTTTTTTTTGGCTTTTGGGTCACACCAGGTGATGCTCAGGAGTTGTGCTCAGAAATTGCTCCTGGGTTGGGTTGACCATATGAGAAGCCTGGGGATTGAACCGAGGTCTGTCCTAGGTTAGCTCACACAAGGCAAATGCCTTACCACTTGTGTCACAGCTCCAGCCCCAGGATCATGACATTTTTATGTAACTATTCAATTCCTTATATTATATGCACTATTTTTTTTTCTTTTTAGGATGATGAAAAAACTTTAAGTTAATTTTCTTCCCTGATGAATATTTTTCATTTGAGTGTTAAATATATAACTCATTATTATTGTATTAACATAACTTTGGTTTCCAATGTTGAATCTCCGGAAGATTTTTGAGAACAACTCATATAGCAATTAAAATTAACAGGTATAGTCTGATAATGCCCGTATTCAAGTGAAATTATCTTCAAATATAAACTATGCAAAGTTAACACAAATAACAGCACTTTCAGCTATACCACTACTTATAGAAATTTAGAAATTAAAAAAAATATATAAGCCTCACTCTATAAGGCTTCACTGTGTGAAAAATCATTAAGTGTGACAAAAATTTGTTACAAAAGATGGAATAAATATTAAAATCATTATCTTTTATAAAATAAAGATGACTTACATTTTAATATTTTTAGTATTATAATAGTTATAGCATTTTTAATTTTTATGTCTTATCCAAATTTTGCTGATAATTTTTCTGAAAATATTAATGACCATATATTATTTTATAGTGTATAGCTATTTATACTTGATTTGATTTTTAATACGTTCAGAAGCTCTCTTAAAATGTTCTCTGATATGTTCTAGACAAATTATCTTGGAAATTATTTCAGCTGCCTATGTCTAGATTTTCTCATTTAAATGTAAAATATTACATTTACTCACTCATAGTATCATTTTAATTCATTCATTTAAAATATTTTGTGAATATATGTTCAACTGCAGATACTTTTTAAATCATGGAAATATTATAGAGATTAATACTGACACAATAATTTTTATTAGAGAACTTATTGCCTGTGGTACTTGACAAATACCTTTTCATGATTATAAATTCAAATATGCAGTAAATGTTATCAATGAAAATATTGGGATCTGGGTCCCGGCTGTGGCACTACAGGTAAGGTGACTGCCTTACCTGCGCTAGCCTTTGGCTTTTGGGTCACATATGGTTCCCCAAGCCAGGAGCGACTTCTGAGCGCATAACCAGGAGTAACCCCTGAGCGTCACTGGGTGTGGCCCAAAAACCAAAAAAAAAAAAAAAAAAAAGAAAATATTGGAATCTGAGACTGGAGTAATTGGGTAGCACTTACCTTGCACAGAGGCTTGCCTTGCACGTAGCCAACTGGGTTTGAGCCCCTGGCATCCCAGATGGTCCCCTGAACCTGCCACAAGTTATTTTTGAATGCAGAACCAGGAATAACCTCTGAGTACTACTGGGTGTGACCCAGAAGCCAACAATTCAAAAATAAATAAATAAACAAAAGAGAAAATAATAGTATTGATATATAAAATAAGGATCTGAAAGGTAACATTAGAGCTACATGTGAGAGTGAGTATGAACTATATTCAGAAAAGGAAAGTGCTTTAGGAAAAAGATAGCTGATAAAAATATACTGAGTTCAACAATATGTAAGCCACTATGATCAAAATAATAATTATAATAAAAATATACTGAGTTGTAATGTTCACAAATAAAGTGGCTATGATTCTAGCATCAAACAAGTATTCTAGATTAAAAATATAAATTGCCTCTGATTTTTATATACTTGTGAAAGATAGAATTTTAGAGTTTTTAGAAAAAATAATAAGAAGTGAGAGGAGAAAAAGAGACTCATTTGCACCCCTCAAAATCAACACAATTACACCACAGGAATCTGAGTGCAAATTTCAAATTATATATACAACCCAGAAAACTAAAAATATTTTAACTTGAAACTATAGAATAAAGACTGAAAAATCTAACTGATAAGATATTTAATTTAGGTATGTGTTTAAGTCTGTTGTCTTGGACTAAACTTTCAACTTTCCAATTAAAGATTTGGGAAATAAGCAGAAAAATAGTCTAAACACAATAGGAGATGTATATCATACATCATTTTCCTTTCTTTCATTTTCATGTACATTGAAGTTGTCTGAAAATGTGGAGGAAATAATATTTGCTTTTGGGAACCCACTTGGTAGAGCGATTAATTAAAAAAGGTAAGACTGCAAACCTATGAGTTATCAACTGTAGTTCTAATCCAAATGTTTCAAGAGTAGCAAATATTAGATAAGTGAATATCCATTCTGACCTTGTTAAACTCATGTTGTATTACTTCAGTGAAGACAGTAGGAAGCCAATAAGGAAGTTATACTTAGTGTTCAGTATCCCACAGTTCTTCATTTGCACCAAGTTCAGTTCCAAATTATTTACTTATATTAATGCATTCAAGCATAAAACTATTATATGGTCAATGTGTTCTTATCATTTTTCATATACAAAATATCAAGTTTGGGAGATGGGAGCTAACTCCAAAGTCATATTCATATATTTCAAATTTGGGGCCTGATCTCAGAAAGCATGGTTCTACAATATATTCTCTCAGCAAGCAAGAGTCTCTTGGGTCTTCCCATTGGGTTGGTGTGAGTCAGTCAGGGACATATTATCTCACCAGAATGAAAGAAGGTGATAGAGTTATCAACATCACATCATTCTTACTAGACTTATTGCTTAATAGTTCTCATTTACATACTTGTACCTTTCTCTCTCATATTTTCTCCAGTTATGATTCTATTGTGCCATGATTTTTCCAACTTCACAAAAATTCATAAACAAAAGAAATAAATAAAAATGTCTTTGGATATAAAAATCAATTAAAATAGTTCATATCAAACAAATTGAGTTTCACAGTGCTGATAGAAAAATTTTAGTATAAAAGATGGGGGATGGCAGAAGATATAACAGACAATGCCTCTATTAGAAAAAAGTATTTTATATATTCAAAATTCTGAGACGCAGTTACTGAATCCTGTTAAACCTATATAATTTGGTTGTTCCTACCATCTCCAAAGACATCAATCATAAATACAGTAAAAGGAATTAGATTCATTTTAAATTGTGATAAAGAATCAACGCTTGCCAATGAATAGTTTTATTCTAAAATTGGATTTGTTTTGACTTGCATCTAGATTGTGGGTACTTGAGTCTCTTGATGCCTCAATTACCTCACCTGAAATTAAGAACTTGGAAATATAGGAAACAAGGTAGCCTACAATAGTGTAGCTAAGTAACTATATGTATATTCACACATCCTTATATACATAGGTATATGTATATGGAACCTGGGAATGAAGGATCAGGAAAGGCCTGGGTGTAGAGCATAGGAAGGGATATGATATTTAAGGTGTGAAGGTCTTAGAAATCATCTACTACAGGTTATAGATTTCATTTGCATACCACTCTCTCAGTCTTGAGAGTAACTGGAAAAGACCAAAATAACTATATGTAAGCATCTATGTCGTTTGGCCACAGAGTAAGCCATACAAACCAGTGTTTTGAAATATAATTAATTGATTGTTTTGGGAATCTCTCCTGATAGTGCTCAGAGATTTCTCCTAGCTCTGAGCGCATGGATCATTTCTCAGGTATCAAAACCAGGCCAACTGCATGCAAGGCAAGCACCCTACTCACTGTATTAGGACTTCAGTGCAAAGTTTTGGAAGCACTGTCAATAGACTTGTGGAGGACAGCTGAAGAGGGTGATGTTCAGGGAGAACTTTTCTCATCATCTGATAAATAGAGTCATTGTCACATCCTCTTTATTTTCTCTCTTTTACTAGTCTATTATAGCATATGTACTCTGCATCTATTGAAGGAATTGAAATAGAACATGCTCAAAATAGGAAATATTAGGAATACAACTTATGTAGTTATGAGAATGTACCACTTCTTACCTACACTAACTTACTTGTACTGAATCTTCCCAGAAACTTTATGACTATGAGAGTATTAGCATGCTCATCTTAATGATCAGTATATGGAAACCAAAAGAATAAGGCAATTTTGCCAATGGCCTTCACCACATTACTGACTGTAGGATCTAGCCTTTTAAGAACTCTTTAATGCTTCCATCTTTGAATTAATGAAGCAATAAATTCTGGTGTGCCCGAATTCTCTGAATTAATAAATAGTCATATTTATTAATACAGTCCTATTCAACCCTCATGTTTATGAAAATATTGTTTACTGCTTCCATTTTAATTGATGTTTATTTTAGCTCTTGTTTATCACTTTTCTTTTTATCATTATCATTGCTTCAAATATTGTAATTTCCAATATTTCAAATCCAATGTGTAGCGGTTTTTTATTTAAATTTCTCAAAGGGCTGATGATTTTGAGATTCTTAAGTTATATGCTAATAAAGACATTGCTCTTTTGGCAACAGAGTACTGAATGGTTGGCATCCTGGTTTTAGAGGTTATCAACTGACTTGAGAAAGTAAAGAAAGATAAATCAATATTGCCTATATTCAGCTACTCTCTCCTGTGAAATATTGAAGATCAGTATGGATTAATGTGAAGAAATGCACCCTAGAAATTATTGAAACATTTTGAGTGAATTAAATGCATTTCTCATGTATGTCTATTGATATTATCTGTGCATAGCCTACACTTAATAATGTAGGCTTTTAAAGAAAAAGGCAAAAAGAGGAACAGAAAAAAATCAAGAATTTTCTATAGTACTATTGCAAGAGCACTTCCCTTTTTGGGGGGAGGACACCCAGTAACACTCAGGGGTTACTCCTGGCCATGTCCTCAGAAATCGCTCCTCGCTAGGGTAATCATATGGAGCTCTGGGGAATCTAACTGAGGTCTGTCCTATGTTAGCGCATGCAAGGCAAATGCCCTACTGCTTGCACCACTGCTTGACCTCACAAAAGGACTTCCTGAATTTAGTTGTAGAGCATAGAGTCAGCAGTATTCAAAGAGGTATCCACTGATTTAAAGAAGAATGATACATAGTCTAAGAGAGAACTTTGCCACAGATAAGGTATACACACAGCAGTTGCTATATAGCCATGTTTCTAATAGCCAGAAGCTGTGCAATTAAAATAGAGGGCCCAAATAGTTTTGGGTTTTTTGTTTGTTTGTTTGTTTGTTTTGTTTTGTTTGCTTGTTTTTTGATTTGTTTGCTTGTTTTTTGATTTTGGGGCCACACCTGGTGTCACTCAGGGGTTACTCCTGACTCTGCACTCAGATATTG
Organism: Crocidura indochinensis; assembly: GCA_004027635.1. NCBI lineage: Eukaryota > Metazoa > Chordata > Mammalia > Eulipotyphla > Soricidae > Crocidura > Crocidura indochinensis. Next base: position 7,759 of record PVKC010013765.1, on the reverse strand, counting down.
CTTCTGGCAGGGTCAAGGGACTATATGGAATGCCAGGAATCATAGGCGTCAGTCTGGTGTCAGTTCCAGGTTGGTCTTGTGCAAGGCAAATATCCTTCTGCTGTGCTATCATTGTGGCCCCCAAATAGTTTTAAAAAATAATCTGTAGTTGCTCACCATCAGTTTATAGCATAAAGGAAATTATTTCTTTAAAAGAGATATCTAAATAAAATGTCAAGATGATACATATATTTTAAAGGCAGTTTTTAAAATGTTCAACATAATCAAAGCTCATTCGGAAACAATTCAATAGAAGCTCTCAATTTTCTTTGAAGAGAAATACACAGTATGAAAAGAAACCCAGACTATTGAAATGACAGCTGCAGTTCTCAGAGGGAATAATGTTTTACTTATGGTCTTAGTAGACTAATTTAGATTATTTTAGTGATGTGTTATTTTTCTACTTAGTTCACTGAGTTCTTATTAATGTTCAGATATAGTTTTATTGTCTATATTTTTACTTGGGCACTTATATGAATTATTAGAAAGAGATGGTCAGGGAAAAGCAAAAACTAAAGCAAAGAAATAGAATTGCTAGTTTTAAAAAAACTAGGAAGAAAATAATAAAAGATAATAATAAAAGAAATAATATATAAAAGAAATGCCAGAGAGTTAAGATCTATATAAACTGCAGCATTGGTATTAGTAATTGAGTTGTTTGATCTTATCTAGCTTACCTTTTAAAATTTACAAAGAATATAACCTAACTGTGGATATAAGGCTTGAGGAAATAGTTTGCATAAAAATTTACTAGCTGTAAAATATTGAGGAAATTTTTATTTTATTATTTTGATAAATTATTAATTAAAAACAGATCATATACTGGGGTTGTGTTTGGTATGAGAAATATTTTAGTGAACAAAAAAATATACACATGTTTGTGTAAAGTGGTATTGTTTGAAATTTTGAACTTAGGCCTTAGTAGTAGGAGTCTTTTGAAGGGTGGCCTTCAAAAGTATGAACTGAAGAACTTTCCTGAAAGTTATCAAACAAAGATTTAAACATATAACAAAATAAAAGATAAAATAGAAGTGCAAGCTGCAAAAAAGCATATGCAAATATCCTGGGACCTGGGAGAGTTATGGTTGCATAACGCTCAAGAGATTGGCTGCATCGTAGATCGCAAAAAGTGCAAAAGAATGAAATGAGTTGAAGTGATTTGGCTGAACAAATCCTTCAAAGTTTGTTGTTGTTGTTGTATTTTCCTCAGATGTAACATAAATTCCCATACTTTAATACAGAAAATTGTTCTGAGTGCAGAGCCAGGAGTAATCCCTGAGTGTCACCAGGTGTGATCCTGCCCCCAAAAGATCCTTGGTTCTTTCCTGGTACCCCTATATAAAAATGGAGAAAACAAGCAGGTCTAAAATTTTTCTCTTTTAAATATTTATTTTATTACAGCACCATGATTTACAGTTATTCATAGTTGTATTTTAGATATATGATGTTACAGCACCAATCCCACTACCTGTGCCAACTTCCCTCCACCAAAGTTTCAAGGTCATTCCTTAACTCCTCTTTCAACTCTGCCATTTTGACAAGCACCTATTTGAGTTAGATTGCTAAAGTTTTGTGTCATGATTTCAGAGTTTTTGACTCTGTGGTTTGGATATTTAATTCTGCCCTTCATAACTCAGCAGATGTTCTTGAATCCCCTTCCTCTTTCTTTTTGTTATTTCACATTTGTCCTCCTTCTTTACTCCACTCTCTTCTTTTCATTCTCCTTCCTATACTTGGCATTCAAGGGTGATCTAGGCATCCCCTCTTTAAACCAATTCAACCATTCATGTAGTTATTTTACATATATTCATTAAGTAATATCCTGCATTTATCCTTCTACTTACATTATTTTAAATGGTATCTTCCAATTCCATATATATTTCAGTAAATTGTATGAATGCAGCATTCCTTAGAGCTATGCAGTATATTACATTGTGGATATATACTACCAGATTATTTTGCTCTATAAGACACACCTGACCATACGATGCCATACTTTTTAGATGAGGAAAACAAGAAAGAAAATATTCTAAAGCAAATGGTGCAATATGAGACGCTGTCAGAAGATGGAGGCTAGAAGGCCTGTGAGGCCAAAGTATATTTACAATACACCAGTCCACAGCTGGTAACTATATTTACCTGACTTTTTTATATCAGAAAATAAAAAAAAACATTTTAAAATACATTTTTAATATATGAAGTCGCAGCAGTGATCAAATAAATAGTCTTAAACGAAAGTTCTATATGTGACAGTGAAAGTGCTTTAACCTGATTGCTCATACTATGTGGTATGTCTGTGCAATAAAGGGAGTGTAAACTGCAGATGTCAAGTGGTTTGTATCTGTTCTCCTCCCCTGTCTTCAGGCTTCAATTCCAGGTGGCATTCACTCCCTGAGATATACAGACATATTTTTAAAAATAATATATTTATTTAAACACCATGATTACAGACATGATTGTAGTTGGGTTTCAGTCATAAAAATAACAACCCCCTTCACCAGTGCAATATTCCTACCACCAATTCCCCCTATGTCCATTCTCCCTCACTCCCTTGCCTGTATTTGAGACGGGAATTCTACATTTTCCTCCATCTTTTTGTGGGTTTGAAAAGTGCATCTATGATATGAAAAATATGTTACATCTTCATGATCTGCTCATGTATCATTGAACATCTCGGTTGATTCCAAATCTTAGTTATCGAATGCTGCAACAAATACGTGTGGACATATGCCCTTCTGAATGATGTTATTTTTTATCCTGGGAATAGTTACAAAAAGTGGAATTGCTGGGCATACAGTAGTTCAATTCTGAGTTTACTAAAAACCCTCTAGATTATTTTCTATAAGTATTGGAAAGGGGTCTAGAATTTTCAAGATTAGGTTACATGGTTACAGCAGTGTTAAAGTTTATTGTATGGGTATGCAAAGTTAGTGTACTCCATCACTACCAAAATGCCCAAGATCTTCCCTTTATTCATTTTAATTTTCCTTTTCCAGCCTCCCCTCCCCCATTGCTTGCTAATATCAGTTTTAAAATCCAAACCAAAGATGTGTCGTTGATGATATTGCTATTAATGAGTATTCCCTTTATTCTTTCTACTACAGATGAATAAGAAGATCATCTGGTATTTATCCTTCTTCTGACTTATTTAACTTAACATTTAACCAAGACACAAGACTTAGTATTCTTGACTATATTTGTAAATCATGCAATACTAACCAATTAGTATTGCATTTAAAGGAAATCTCTTAGAACAAAATCTGAATTATAAAATCATTCTATAATTAAGCTCCATTTTCATCAATGAATTATTATTTAATGCACATTTACAAAATCTAATCCATAGTTTGTGTCATAATACAGTTTAGTTTTTATATACATTAATTTTTATTATATCTGTATTGTTATATGTAGGGATTAAATTGAATATCACAGTATCTAATATAATATTCCATAGACAACTTGCAAAAACAAAATGTATTTATTTTAAATATTTTAATGAAATAGGGTACATAAATTACATAAATCTTAGGTGTTTAGTCTAACAAATTAAACAAACAGTACCCATACATGCAACCATCACCCAGATCAATTGTAGAATAACAAAAGTTACTACCACTGGTAGTAACCACTGGTAGCCACCATACTTTTTTTTGTTATGTACTATCATTGACTCATTCTGTTCTTTTAAGATTTTTTGAAGAAGAAACCCTTCCAATATAAACTTTTAAAATATAAATTTTTGTGCACATAATTAGATTCATAAGATTTTCAACATAGTTGTAGTAATTTATCTGTTTTATTATTGTATAATATTCTTCCTTGGCCATACAAAAATGATTCTGTTCTTGAGTTGATAAAAAAAATTGGAAATTTCAATATATCACTTAAATTAAATAATTAGATAAATTTTATATGACTCTTCATAAAACAAGTTCAATATAAAAGTCAATGTACATTTCATATGATTTTGTGATTGTTAAATAAGACAAAGCATAAAATAATTCCCAATTAGGAATATATACTAAGTATTCATTAAGTGGCTTCTACATATAATTATATCAGGAATCTGTTTAAGAACTTAGATCCCAATAACACGAACAACAGCGAATCTTAGAAAAAAGTTTTACCAGGACCCCAGAAAATAAATCAGCGGTTGGACAGCCTAGTATGCCTGGAGCCCTGAGGCTGCCTTATGCCAGAAAATTTCAGGGGTAAAGCCTCCTTGTATTTTGGTCAAGGCTTTTCCCTTCCATTTCCATCATATTTTGCTGGGCCTATGCAAACAACAATTGCTACCCACACTGTTTTTACTGTATTTTTTAAACTCTCATCCTTTAAAAAATAATAAGAGCTTACTAAACTTTCTGTTAGTGCTTTAATGAGTTCATTGGTGATTCAATAATTTTTAAAAATATACTTGCCTCTGAACATTTTCTTTCCTTTCCCTTCCATCTCTTTAGTTTTTCTTTCAATTTTTTATTTTTTTGTTTGTTTTTTGTTCTGTTTTCTTTTTGCTTTGTTTTGGGTCATACCCATCTTCGTTCAGGTGTTACTCCTGGCTCTATGCTCAGAAATCGATTCTGGCAGGCTCGGAGGACCATATGGGGTGCAGGGATTCGAACCACCATCCTTCTGCATGCAAGACAAATGCCCTACCTCCATGCTATCTCTCTGACCCCAAATTTTCTATTTTATTTTGATCATGTTGCTTTTGGTCTTCCTGAAACAATTGTATTATGATCATTGTGTCAACTATGTGATGCACTTCCATAAAGAAAAAAGAACTTAGAAAATTGTGGGGGGTTATTTTAAGTAAAATTACAAGCTTAATACCAATGTCTAAAATCAAGTTCTAGAATTATGAAGAAATAAAGCCAAATACATAGGTTTTTATAACAGTTTATACTAGTGAATGGATCTGTATGTATGTGTATATATATGCATATATATATTGCGTGCTGTACAATGTAGTTAATATCTGAAAGTTCTTTTTCTTTTTTTTTTTTTTTTGGTTTTTGGGCCACACCCAGTGACGCTCAGGGGTTACTCCTGGCTATGCGCTCAGAAGTCGCCCCTGGCCTGGGGGAACCATATGGGGGACGGGGGATTGAACCGCGGTCCATCCAAGGATAGCGCGGTAAGGTAGGCACCTTACCTCCAGCGCCACCGCCCGGCCCCCATATCTGAAAGTTCTTTTTAAAAAGCCTTGACATTTCTTTGTTCTCCTGAATGTGACTTCTATTCTGTTTTGTGCTACTCTGTCCTACCTATTCTGTCTTGTCCTTGACCCCGACTTTGACTCCTGCATTTTGCAACTCTCTTTCCCTTTGTCATTAGTAACCCTCCCTATTTTTATAGAGTACTATTTGCTGTAAAACAATTTACTCTGCTAGTTTTTTCTAGTCCTCATCACCCTGTGTAAAGTTCTCTTCCCTAATTTTATCTCAACTTATCTAGAGCTGAAAATGATTCAGAATGTCATTTGCTGTCTTTATATGGAGCACTCAATAGATAGATATTGATTGTCACATTGGCTGAGGATTGCAATCGTGGTAAACAGGAACCAGCTGATGATTTATAATAGATTATTGAAACAAAGTCATTGGAGTGGACCCATAGGAAATGATTTCTTGGTGTATCGTTGATTACACAGAGGAACAATTAGAACCCCAGGATAGCCATGAAAAGCCAATTCATAAATGCTTCATATGTCTCTAATTCCCTGCCCATGACCAATAAATACCTAACCAAAATTCTTACTGTAGTATATGCTGATGTCAATATCTCTCAATCTGCTGCAGAGACTTCTGGGAGTATTGTGAATTCATTTAGCTTACTATCAATGTCTAAAAGAATTAACAATATTTTGATCAATGCCTACAGATGGAAGAAAGTTAACATGTATAAGCTACAACTCATGACCATATTTTCATTATTTTCTTATACATCTGATTTCTGTGACACCACTATTCATTATTTTTTCCAAACATAAAGCCAGTTTTGTTTTCAACACCTCTCATCTACCACATGTGATGAATAGATCCCACCCTATTTTAAAACTATTACCACTCCATTTCCACTCAATTTTCTTAGACTGCATAATTTATCATCCACAATAGCATAGAAAACTTTCATTAGCTTGTAGGTTTTGAACTTAATGGATGTTTGCATCCCATACATTTTTTTTTTGAGGAGGCCCTCAGGAGGTTATTTCCTGTCTCTGTAGTCAGAAAGTACTCCTAGAAGGCTCTGGGACTATATTGGTTTCTGGGGATCAAACCCAGCTCAGTCATATGCAAGGCAAATGTCCAACTCACTGTGCAAGTGCTCCAGCCCTACCACACTCATGATTTTTATCCTGCAGTCAAAGAGATCGTTTCAATTTTATACTCTATCATGTCCTTTCCCTCCTGAAAAATCGTCTTAGAGTTCTTCCTTGGCATCTAGTTGAATTTAGTATTGCCTATTTAATGTGATGTACAAGTTTCTGTGTGACTTTTCCCTGAGGCTTACTACTTGCAACTTCTCTTCAGCCATTCTGAAATATTTACTGCTCTAGGAACTTGTAATTTTCAAACATCTCTGAATCTTGAATCTACCTGACCTTCACCCCCTCCTATCTTCCTTTTCTAGGAAAGTATTAATTACTCTAAGATTTCTAATTCAAAGTTATGTTCGCCATAAGAGCCTTTCTGGCCTTTCACTCCTCATATTTACTTTGTAGACTACAATAATCCGACCCCAGGAGAGGTTCACTGATGGAGGAAGGTAGAACGAGATCTTTCCGAACGAGATCTTTCCCCTCCAGCTCGGAGAACGAGTCTCCCACCCAGTAACCAGCGATTCTGAGGTGAATGCCGCGGGAAGAAATCCAAAAGACAGCCAAACTTCTGAAGAAAATAGCCTTTTATTCCTAGCAGAGGTCAAAGCCTCAAACGGCCTGGGTAGGCCAGCAAAGGAAAAAAAGTTCCCCCTTTTCCCCAGATCCTTGCTTTTTATAATCCAGAATCAGGTACGATACTACCCTAGGGTGGGGGCAGACTGCCAGGTCACACCCTAGGGTAGGGTACAATCACTGATCAGGATAGGGTAAGCAATGTTTCTACACAACAATTCCAGATCATGCTAAGGTCAGAAATGTTTACATACACAACAATTCTGCCCGGTCACACCCTAGGGTAGGGTACAATCACTGATCAGGGTAGGGTCACAACAATTCCAGATTATGATAAGATCAGAAATGTTTACATACACAACAGTAGACAGTTGTTGAGTGTTGAAATTGCTTATCTACTTGTGTGTTTATATCTCAGTTGTTTGAGTAGAAAACATTCTTTTTTCTTTCTTCTTTCTTTGTTCTTTTTTCTTTCCTTTTCTTTTTCTTCTTCCTTCCTTCCTTTCTTCTTCTTTCTTCTTTTTCTTTGTTCTTTTCTTTCTTCTTTCATTTTCTTTCTTTCACTTCCTTCCTTTCTACTTCTTTCTTCTTTTTCTTTGTTCTTTTCTTTCTTCTTTCTATTTCTTTCTTTCTTTCTTTCTTTCTTTTTTTCTTTCTTTCTCTTTCTCCTTCCTTCCTCCCTTGCTTTCTCCATCCATCCCTCCCTCCCTCTCTCTTTCCTTCCTCCTTTCTTCTCCTCTTTCTTCCTTCCTTCTTTCCTTCTCTCTCTTTCCTTCCTTCTCTCCTTCCTTCCTTCTCTTTCCTTCCTTCCTTCCTTCCTTC
>PVKC010013764.1:0-22648 GCA_004027635.1 Crocidura indochinensis | reverse complement strand
CCAAAAAATAGAAGAGATTTTGCGACCACCCAGAACTGCCCACAGGGATGGGGGTCGCCAGTTATTCGTGGGTCACGAAGAGGACTTAACCTGTAAAAGAATTGGGGAGGGGGACAAACAGAACTCAAGACAAGATTCTGATCAAGAGCCATTTATTGCAAAGTTCACAGAGATATAGTACCAAGCCACAAAGAGGCAGGGGGGGTGGGACTGTGAAAAGAAATGTGTACGTATCTGATAACATGAAGGCATTTACCATTAAAACATTTACAATTACCCAATGTTCTTGCTAAACCAAAGTTAAACCTAGATCTTAACTTATGCTTGAAAGGTTAACAGGAGCAAGACTGGCAACATAGTTTAGCAAACCTCCTTAGGCATCCTGTTGGCTGCACAATTTGTGTTAACTTTGTCTTGTGTTTTACTCATTTCCTAAGTCCCGGGTGGGTGTGTGTGTGGGGGGCTTGATGGCACCTATACCAGGAAGTTCTGCAAAGCAGCAGCAGAAGCAGGTGTGGGGCTGTCAGGTCCCTGACAAGATTTTGGATTTAGAATGATATTTAAACTAGAAACATTGGAGGCTGGAGAGATTGCAAAGCGGTGGGGCATTTGCTTTCCACACAGCCTATTCAAAATGGACGACGGTGTTTGAATCCCATATGGTTCCCGTGCCTGCCAGGAAAGATTTCTGATTTCTGAGTCCAGAGTATCTATCTATCTGTCTGTCTATCTATCTATCTATCTATCTATCTATCTATCTATCTATCTATCTATCTATCTATCTATCATCTATCTATCTATCGATCTATCATTCTATCGATCTATCGTCTGTCTGTGTCTGTCTGTCTAACTATCTATAATCATCTCTGACAATATTGAGCACCACTGAGTGTGACCCAACACATCCCCCCACCCCAAATAAATAAATGAACTAGAGACATTGCATAGAGAAGTCTTTAACTTGTGATAGCCAGCATTAACTTCAGGTAAATAGTCTCAGAAGACAAATAATTATGGAACATTCATTTGAAATATGGAGAGCTAATAAGTTGCTGTGAATAACAAAACCACACAGCTATTGTCAGAAGTGTTGAAAGTAGAAAATAATTTGATGTAAAACATTGTTAATGGAGCAGAAGATTTCAATAAATTGTGCAGTGAAGATACACAAAGAGTCATCTATAATAATATAGTATTTATATAAACTAAATTAACTGGGAGAAAATTACATTGAGACAGAAGTTAAAATTGTTAACATATGAAGGATAGGTGACTTGATTTATTAAGATTCAATAAATCCTGCACATTAATTCTTAATAATGACCTTCATTTGTCTAAATTTTGAACTGAAATAGTATTTAAATATTCCTATCCCTATTCTAAATCTTTTTCAATATGAAAATTGGAAAGGAATAGCAAAAATATGCATAGACATTTTGCATATATATTCACCAAATATCATATAAACACATTGAGCATGATACTTCCTAATTTGTAGTTGGTATATTTTTTAACATTACGCTAACCATGTTTGTTATTCAACTGTCGAGAGTATATCTTATTCTATTTAGTATAATACCCTTACTATTTAGAAAGGTTATTATTGTTGCATATGTCATCTTTCCTTTAATATTCAGTTTACAGCACCTACTGTTAACGAGTCATATATTATCGTTAAAAGATATTGTTCATGGGGCTGAAGCGATAGCGTAGTAGTGGGGTGTTTTCCTTGCATGCAGCTGACCCAGGAACAACCTCAGTTCGATCCTGGGCATCCGATATGACTCCCCAACCCAAAAGCAGTTTCTGAGTGCATATCCAGGAGTAACCCCTGAGCGTCACCAGGTATGATCTGAAAAATTACTAACTAAATAACTAACTAAATAAAGTAAAAAATACTGTTCATATGTCCTACTTATTTATGACCTTACTTTTTTCCATTTTTTGGAGGGGTGATGAGGTTTCAACCATACTTTGTGGTACTTGGGGGCAATTTTTATGTGTACTCAGGATACCATACCCTAATACACTACTGGCATCAAATGAGTAAATAAGATGCCAAGAGGCACCTTAACCTCTGTCTCTGTCTCTATCTCTCTCTGTCTCTGTCTCCCTCTGTCTCTCCCCACATGCTTTCTGGGTCACAATTTTATTTGTGATTATTATCTCAAGGTAACTGCCATAGTATGGTTTATATAGCAAAATCTACTGGCTCCTATTGTATCTTTACCATTATAGGTTGTTATACTATGTCTCTACATTAAAAAAATATTTTAAAAACTTTCTATCTTGATACCTATTTTACCCAGGAAAATGTAAAAATAATTTGTTTTAAAAATAAAATTTTTCCCTGGTTGCAAAAAAGTCCCAGTTTCTCTTTTCTTTCTGTTCAGTAAAATGATACAGAAGCAATATTTTAGGATTCCTACAAACCAGAGTTCCACAAAATTGAATTCCACCAGTTTGTTTTCCCCACATTGTAAACTATGGAATTAAAATCAATTATTTAACCTTTCTAAATGTGAAAACAATAACACTAATGGAAATATAAACAGGGTATTTGAAAAATTAAATCAATCTGCTTTTTGTCAAATGGTTTATCCTTAGTGTACATGGCATTTTTTGTATGATTCAAAATCTACTTAATGTGTACCAAATTCCAGCAGTATAGTTTTTTTCTGTACTTAGAAATTCCTGGATATCTGTTGGATCTTCTTTATTTAAATTCAACTCTGGCATCATCTTCACAAAGATAGTATTACAGATTCCAAAGATTATGGCTCAGTCACTCAAGAATGCTCACTACATCAGATATTAATCTCAAATCAATTATCTTAGTTTATTACTGATTGGCTAGTATTTAGTTTTCCGAAAGTGCCATACATTCACTAATATAATTTCATGAACCATCTCTTTCCTTGAAATTTTATAGGGTTTTTTTAATATAGGAATTATCAATTAAATCAGAGGCTGTTGCTGATGGCTTGATTCAATTTCCAATCTGTCTCACCTCACTTGAAGTCAGTTCCCTCTATGCACTGTTGTTTTCTCTCTTAACCAAACTCTTTCCCATCCACACTATCAGGATATTTATAAAAAGGTACCTCATTGACTTAAAATAGCTTATAAGATGCCTCCTGTAAGTAACAAGAAAACAATTGTACTCTTTTGTTCCAAATTTTAGAATTTTTGTGCTCTGAATATTAAACCATGAAAATATGAATATATTGATTTCTAATAAATCACAATAACTATAGGCTAGAGTACAATCGCTAAGGTACTTTCCTTGAACACTGCAAACTCCAGTTGGAACCCAAGCACCACATATGGTCTATTGAGCCTATCCAGGGTGATCCCTAAGCAAGAAGCAAGCCCTGAGGACTGCCAGGTGTGACTCCAAAACTAAAACAAAATAAAATTACAGTAACATAGTGTCTAAGTAAAAAATTACCTAAAAAATTTAAAACAATAGTTTGAGGATAACAGTTCATCAGTGAGACTTCAATCATGGAGACTTTACTATCTATAAAGCAAACTAACAACTCTGTTCTTTTCATACCCACATTAATTTAAAGATACAGAAAAACAGAGCTACTACCAGGAAGAAGACAATATCTATGTACTGCTAAGAAGAGATGAATAAAATAAGAGACAAATTATTTTACTATCAGGTGATCTCCTTTTACTGGCAATAATATCTGAAGGACTTAGGGGCACATGAAATAGACATTAAATGCTCTTAAGTGCTGGGAAATTTTTATAAGTGTCTAATTTCTTTTATGGTAAATCTGGGAACCAATAAAATGGCACTGATAATTCATTAACTGTGTTCTTTACAATCAAAACTATGCTCTGCTTTTGCATTAATAATTATAATGCATTCTATTTGTGAATACATAAAAAAACTAACTGCATAGCAAGGAAATGTAAATAAGATCATCTTTGAGGAGACTGCATAATTTAACAAATGTTTATGAATTCCCATCCCTGCTGGAAAAGCATATTTACTAGCTATGATTTAAGGTATTTCATCTTTTTATGAAACTTGACTGTGATATGTGTTTTCTTTTTATACAATATTGTACTATATTTAAGCATAAATCACTAATGTGAGAAAAATATTGCTTAGTAACACTTTGTTTTATAGATTGAACCTGTGCAATTAAATCTTTGTTTTAGGGACAAAATTACAGTGTAAATTGATTTTGTGCATGTTTTACTCTAATGATTTATTAGAGAAATACACAATTTTCATTAAAAACTATATTTCAAATTAGGTATGTTCTAAGCAGATATTCATAAGTGCTAAATTTATTACCAATAATTATCAGTACTGACCCTTTACTTATAATGTTACTATAATCCAGAGTTAAAAGATTTAGGCAAGTTTTAGGCATTTTCAACCTTTGGAAAATTCAGTTTTAATTGAGGACAAAATTTAGAATATTATTTATACTCAATTATATTTTCACACAAAATTAATTTTACGGTGTAAAAGCATGAAAATTTTATAAGTAACGGATAAACAGTTTAATTTTACATGCAGCTATATAAGAAAAATTATACTAGCACATTGAAAGATTTGGGTTTCACAGGAATAAATATTGTTGAATGATTTTTTATCTAAAGCAATATTTCATTTATATTTTCTACAAAAATATTTTGGGTTTTTGGACAACACCCAATGATACCCAGGGGTTACTCTTGGCATTGTACTCAGCAATTGCTCCTGGAAGGCTCAGGGACCCTATGGGATGCTGGGGATCAAACCGGGGTCAGTCAGGCAAATATTCTACTCACTATGCTATCACACCAACTCCATGTTGTTCAAAATTAAAAAAAAATTGCTAGTCATTCTTAAGGATAAAATAATTCAGTGACAGTGTTTCATAAATAAGTTATATTATGAATTGATAATTAAAATCTTCATTTAACACTCTTAAAGGAGGGGCTGGAGTGATGAGGCAAGCTGTGAGGTGTCTGCCTTGCCTGTGCTAGCCTAGGACAGATGGCAGTTTGATCCCCTGACATCCCATATGGTCCACCAAGACAGAGAGATTTCTTAGCACATAGACAGGAGTAATCCCGGAGTGTAATCCAGGTGTGCCCCGCCCCCCCAAATAAAACTCTTTTTTTTTTAAGGAAATACAGTCAAAATAAATAAGCCAGTTTTAAGTATTATAAGGTTTCACTGATAACATAATATGAAGATATTTATGCTAACATTTATTTATAATATATATAAATATTTAAAAATATGTATGCTAAAAATATTTTAGGAAGACAACATCTCCATAATGGACTGACTTATGTTAAATCAACAAACCATGACATAGTTTTTTTTAAATACAGAGATGAATTCTTAAGCTAATCTTGAAAGGAATCATCTTATTAGCTTTATATAGGTGATCTTAATGAAAAACCCTTGAGTACTCAAAGAAAGTAACTAATATCTCCTTTGTCACCTAATGTAACTTCCTTATCCTTATTTCCTTTGGCCTAACATATGTTCTTTACATATCTTCTCAGAGCCTCTTTCTATAGGCTTGATGAAATACTGCCCAATTTAAATTGATTTTATTTCAAATTATCTCATTTTTAATATAGGTGTATATTTTTAAACACAAGTTAAATTAGTCTCCAATGAGGGTCTTTTCTTATATTAGTTTTTATTCCAAGGAAAAGAGGTAGTTTTAAAGAATGCTTGAAGTCCTATACTAACCATAAGCTTTCCATTTATTATCTCAAACCAACTTAAAGGACACCAAGTTTGAAAACATCCTCCCTCGGGTAGTTAGAGCATTTTCAAATTTGATGCTGTCTTCCTGGGCCTCAATGTTCATTTACATGAGGATAATGTAACATATAAATTATAAAGGTATGCATTTCAACTGCACCCTTAATTCAACCAGCTTCAATCACACCTAACCTAGACCACAGAAGACTGAAATACAGTTCAAAGACTAGTAAACATTATGTGGAAGAGTCATGTCTAATCCTAAGAATCTTAGATCTAGGCCCTGAAAACTACCAGAAATGAAAACAAACCTTAGAGTAGCTCTTGAGCACTCTCAGAGTATTCCAAAAATAAATAAATAAATACAATAAAATAAATAAAATAACTTATATTACAATTATATACACTATATCATCAGAGTGTCATACTGTGATAAACTTATACCGATACTTAAACTATTTAAAGACAACAGAAGTGGTGCCAGAGCAATACACAGCAGTAGAGAATTTGCTTGTATGCTGCCAACCCATGACAGACCGGGGTTCAATTCTCAGCCTTCTTTATGGTCTCCAAAGGCTGGCCCAAAAACCAGAAGTAAAAAAAAGACAACAGAAGTAACTAATTTTCCTTGGGATTTTTTTCTTCTATCTTTATCATAGTTATTATTTTTGTTGTTTTAATGAAAGCAATATGTGAATTATTTGACATCTGTTGACACAATTTTTTATATAGTTATTTTCATGGCCACCAGGAAAGTACCTATTGTCCTTATATTACCCCAAAATTATTTCAATATTTTCACCTCCCTTCTTCATGCCACACTCCACACTTGGTAATCTCAGTTTTGTAAATTCAAAGACTTGCCATTCAATATTTTTACTCACTACACAGGATATTTTTTTAATTTCTTTTTGTGTGTGTGATTTTAAAAGTGAGTATTTTTTGTTGACATTGTGATATTTTTACTGGAATGTACTTTCAATATGAACAGTGAGTTGAAATGATGCTATAAATATTATATCATCAAACCTGCAACAGTATTATCCGTAAACTGCATACAACTCTTAAAAGGCACCCCGGTGGTCATTTACTCCATTTGAAATCTAAATACTCAAAATGTAAGTAAAATTGTTACTAAATTGGCTTTTTAGGCTTCTCTGCCCAAATCTATAAAATGCGGAGAAACTTCCTAATTGCTTGTAATCTGCTCTATGGAATTGCAACAGATGGAGTCTAAAGATGGCTCCATGCTAAACAACTAAATGTGGTAACTACCTTCTGTGCTTTTTCTGGTTTATATTTCTATTTTTTAAATTTCTTTTCTGTAACACAAATTTATTTTTTAAATGGCATAGCCATTTTTTCTTTGTTATAGGTGTTTCTTGAATATGGCAGAGAAAACAGTACGTCTGATTTTAGAAAGAAGCAATAAAAATAAAGTTTGAAAAGACATAAGTAATTGTGTTTTCAAAATAAACATTTTTAAGACCTAGGCAGGATAATTTATATTTTAAGATACTTTATAGTATGTATTTCTTAAAAAGTATTATTGGCAATATTAAAAAATATTTATCTTTTGCATGTAGGAGGCCTAGATTCTCAAACACCAGTACTCCATACTCACACCAATGCAGACAGAAAAATAACTTTGCACAGAACCTGAAAAGACCAAAAACAACATTAGTGAAGCTACAAAACTAAGCAAAAGCATTCAGTACAGTGATGTTGGACTAGCAATATTAGAGGGCTATTTCTGAACATATAGCTTTTTCAACTTGAATTTATATGGCGTTAAAGATTTGTGCAATATGAAGGGAAGTTAAAAATCTTAGTAAGCTGATCACACTGATTTCTCTAGAGTGGACAGTGGATTTTCCTATTACATTCCACAATATTAGCATAAAATTAAATATAGATATTATTTTTGGAAAAAAATTTTGGCTAGAGCCTACTATTTAATATATTTAATCTTTCCAAAACAAAAAAATGCTACTGCCTAATTTTTTTAAAAACAAGTGTGCACCATTTTATAATTATATAAAGACAGTAACAGAGTTAACCCAGTTAAAAATATATTACAGTATTAGGGTGAAATGCGACATTAAGTGAAAAAATTTTCAAAAATGCAAGTTGATCTTTAAAGTAATTATTAAGGACAGAGGTATAGAAGAAAGAGTAGAGTGCTTTCTTGCCTTGACCCCAAGAGACTTGGGTTTGATCCCAACATCTCATTTGTCTTCCCTAGAATACCATAAATAATCCCTGAGTGTAGAACCAGAAATCAACCTTGATCATAGTTATAAATGACCCCAAAAAATAACCAAAGTAATTATCTATTATGCAATAATTTTTGAGGAAAGGAGAGAAAACTACTGGACTGTTGTTAAATATATTTTTGTTCAAGTCACCTAGCATTTTATAAAGTGAGTATCTCAAAAATCACTTGTTCTTTTAAGAAACACACAAAAAATTAAATAATGAAAATTATCAGATTATGATAATTAAATACATTGTTATTTACACAAATAATGTAATAGATTATTATTTACAAATGTACGAGAGTAGAGCCACTAGAGTAACGCAGGGCTAAAAGGCACATGGAATATTTGGGGGAATAATTATCTTGAGAAGAGAAAGAATTATTGATTTTCTGATGAAATAAAGATTGACTAAAGATACTTAGTAAGAAAGGAATCTATGGAGCAAAATCTACTAGAGGCCATTCTCTTTACTCAGTAGAATAGAAACAGAAGCCAAAAAGTAAGGGATACTACTGATATATTAACTGAGATCATCCTGCTTGAATGAAAAAAAGATCAAAATGAGAGGGAACTAAGTATAAAGGACACAGAAGCAATATCTATTTCAATTTCCATTCCATATCAATCAAGTTCATAATGAAAAGACACCTTCAAAGTTTGAGTGTTTGAATGAAACTCTAACATTGCTATGTAACTTCACATTTATCACGAGTCAAAAATTAGGAGCAAATGTAAAACTTGTATTATCTTTCATTCTATTTAAGTAAATACTTAAACATCACTATATAAATTGGTTTTAAATTATTTCTTCTCTATTATTATTTATATTTTTATTATTTATATTTATCATTATTATTATTTATATGATATATTTGTTATTTTAATGATTTAAGTTCATGTGTTAACTTTTCATGAATAGTTTATAATACTGAAAGGGCCAGTCTTGATTTCTTTTGACTTAGACATGTTAGATCACATAGAACAAAAACAAAAGTCTTAGAATTGTTATCCATTCTGATATATCTACAATTCCTTTATAAAATGCTTACTTATTTTAATCAGAGAAATATAAAATATCATTTGTGGAGGTAGCAAGCACTTTTTTCTAAACAAGTAACAAAGAGAATCATTGTCATGAATTAAAAATGAAGTGAAAGTTTTAATTATATAATGTTAAAGACATGATGAACACTTTGAAGTGAAAAATATGGCCACAGTTTTCAAGTAGTTGTCACTTGACTGAAATTATAAAGTAGGTACGTAGTCTGAAGAATATAAAACAGAAAATGTAAGAATGCATTTCTATAGTGGCATATGAAATGTAGATTTTTTAGTCCTTAATGTAAAGAATTTTTCAGATGTCTAATAAATAATCAGAGTATGTTCCACAGAAATTGACCCCAGGCGAAGGGATGGGCAGAGTAAAAAAATCATTGGAGCTTCTCACTAATATTAGACTGGAAATATCTAGATTGCATAAATCTAAATCCTACCCCTTTTCCTATCATTTAACAATATAATCTAATTACATTTTAACATAATTTACTCTTAATAAATTATAGCACTCACCTCAAGGAAATTTCTATTATTGTACTTGTTTGGAATTTATCCCTTGCCTCTCAATAAAACCACTATGGTTGCTTATATTTAGTTTCCTAGTTTAGCAACTTATCATTATTATTCTTCAGATCATCAATATTATGTACAATAACAATTTAAGGAGATATAAATGGATTTATCTACTAGTTCAGCTCTCTTATAACATTGGAGCTCTAATACTATCTCTCTACTATCTAAACTAAGGGTCATCTTTGTGTACCTTCTTCAAAATTATTTTACAAATTTTATTCTGAAAAATAATTCCTACTATCATCCCCATGAATTTAACAATGAGTCCTTAAATATATTGTTATTTTCAAAATTGCACGGCATAGAAAAGCTAGAATTTGTCCAAATTCTCATTTATCCCTGTCTCTGCACTCAGATATCATTCCTGGCTGACTCAGGAGACCATTTGTGATGCCAGGGATTGAACCTGAATTTGTCACATGCTAGACCTGACACAGAAATATCATTCCTACCTTTCCCATTACATCCATGCAAGAACTAATTGGTTTTGAATACTTAACAAAACTTAAAAATTTGAGTTTCCATAAATACAGAAATTTAGTTAAATCCTTATAAACCTAAAGGGTTAAAAAAAACAATATTTCAAAAAGCTATTTATACCACTTTGTTCGTAGCAGCACTACTATTAATAACAAAGATCTGAAAGTAACCAAAGTGTTCAGGAATGGTTAAAGAAACTTTGTTATATATACATACATACACAATGGACTACCTCTCAGCTCTAAGAAAAGAGGAAATCATGTAATTATTACTAGGTGAATGATAGCGGAAGGTATTATGGTAAGTGAAGTCAGTAGAAGGATAGATGCAGTATAATCTCTCTCATATATGAGATATAAAAAATTTAACAAGTGAGCAACAAATGGACAAAGTCAACAGAATTGGGCATTTAATCAACAGAACTGAGCCTGGCTAGTGTGACAATGGAGTGGTAACTGAAATGTTAGGAAATTCTAGAGGTAGATGTGGTGTTGGAAGAAAACATGCATAAGTTTGCCATTAACAGTATTGCAGGGGCCCGGGAGATAGCATGGAGGTAGGGCGTTTGCCTTTCATGCAAAAGGTCATCGGTTCAAATCCCGGTGCCCCATATGGTCCCCCGTGCCTGCCAGGAGCAATTTCTGAGCATGGAGCCAGGAGTAACCCCTGAGCACTGCCGGATGTGACCCATAAAACAGTATTGCAAATCACAGTAACTCCAATTAAAATAGGATTTGTTGCTTGTTCATCACTCAAGATGAGTTATGTTCTTGAGTTAGATTTCTGGAACCACATGATCCTTCAAGCATAGCCAAGTACAATCCTCCAAGTACTGCATCACTGGCCTGAATAATAACAGAGGACACAGGACAGAACTGCATGGTGTTCTCTGAAATGCTTGATTGAGAGTCAATAGTGGGGTCTTGAGAAAGATTCACTTCCTGAACACTATGTGAGAGTTCCCATCAATTTCCTGCATGCAATTTCTCTCTCTCTCTCCTCTCTCTAACACACAAGTTTAGTTAGAAGCCTAAATTGATCTTAGCCACCATATTTATTTAAATAATCTAAGAAATTGTATTCTTAAAGCAGTTTTTGTTATGAAGAAGTATAAGCAGAATGCACATTTCAAAGACAAGAGAAAGTACAGGGACCTCTGATTGCATGGCTTGAGTTCTTGGGTCAACCAGAGGTCTCAAACTCAATTTACCTGCGGGCCGCAGGAGGCAAAGTCGGGGTGATCCTTGAGTGCAAAGTCAGTTGTAAGCCTTGAACATTGAGGGGTGTGACCCAAACAACTAAAACAAAACAAAACACAAAAAGATTCCTCTAGTGCAGGGCCACAAAATGTTGTATGGAGGGCCGTTTGCGGCCAGCGGGCAGCAAGTTTGAGACCCCTGGCTGCTGATAATTTCTTCTGCCCTAATAATACAAAAATCAGCAATTAAAAAGGAGATTTATTAATATTATGTACATAAAATAAAGACCACTATTAAGCATTAAAATTTTATCCTTAATTGAACTAAAACACTATCAAACTTACATGACATTGGTATATTATTGAGAAAATAAGAGTTAGCATTATCCAGTTTTATCTCTAACATGATCGACAAGTAGTATACAATTTAGTCATTCAAATGATGGTTGAGAGTATGCACTCTGGATTTAAATTCTAGTTCAGCCCTGAGTTTCAGCATGATTCGGAGAGTTCCCTTAATTGTCTCAGCCTTCATTTTACCTTGCTACCAATTTGTGTCTTCTCATAAGCTGGAAATTTTATTTGATTGAATTGTTAGAACAGAGTCCAACTTGATTAGACTCTAGTGCCATTTTCTGCACCTTGAGTAGTTCATGGTCCAAAAAAAATCAATGTCAGCATGTACAAGTGCTTATTAAAGGCAGCTGGAAGAAATATAAAACCATATAAACAGCTATGTTTTACTGGAAAGAGTATTTGACTTTTAAATTGAGAAGGGACAACAAGGAAAACTTCTAAAGATGATATCATAATAGCAAACCAATGACCAGAAATTGATGAAGTTTATTTGGACTGTTTTTTGAATATCCAAGAATTACACATTTTTAGAAAAGAAAAAGGTAGAAGATAATGTTGAGAAAGTGACATTTCCTGACATCAACATATTTAATATTTAGATATTCAAAAAGACAAATGTAGGAGGAGAAAAAAACTATAAGAAACAATACTGTATTTAAAACATTCTAAGTGGGTAACCTATAAATTTTTTTCTATCTAAATTTTAATTATGGGGGCCGGGAGATAGCATGGAGGTAAGGTGTTTACCTTTCATGCAAAAGGTCATCTGTTTGAATCCCGGTGCACCCATATGGTCCCCCGTACCTACCAGGAGCAATTTCTGAGCATGGAGCCAGGAGTAACCCTTGAGCACTGCTGGGTGTGACCCAAAAACTAAATTTTAATTATGATATAATATTACCATTCCCTGGTTAATACATCTAGCTGCATCACTTAACAATGTGAGATCTATATCTAAGCTTCAGAAAATGCCAATAATATACATTTGGAGGTATTAGAAATCAACTCCCATAGCTAAACTGTCTTTGATAGTAGCTGTATAAATTTGACTGCCTTCCAATTTGTTTCCAATATATTAAAAACCAATGGCCACCTTCTTTTTTCCCCTACATCTCTCAAACTGAGGATGAGAGACTCTAAACTAGAAGGACTCTAGCCATTGTCAGCATAGTTGAATTTTACCCCCATTTTATTGCTTTTCTCTTCCTCAAGCAAAACCACATAATTTGAACTATCTAGTCCCCCCTCCCAATTAGAGGGGGAAGTAATAGAGGTACCAAGACCAAACAGTTATAAAATCACTAAGTAATAAACTAGACACAGAGGGGACCACTCATTCTAGCAGCCCCTGAGGTGAAGGTGGAGGATATGGGAGTCAGGATGGGAAAGGAGGTGGAGGGAGGACAATTTGGTGATGGGAATTCCCTGATTCAATGTTAATATGTACCTGGAATATTACTGTGAATGATATTTAAGTCACTATGATTAAAATAAAAATTATATTTAAAAAATCCAATGGCCCATCTGTGAACAAAATAAATATCAGAATCAACACCTTTGACTTTATTGGTTCTCAAGCCACAGTATAGTGTAATTATCTATTGGCTTTTTCATATTCCATACTTAATTTTCATGGTGAAAAAATTCTATATTGAAGTTTACATTATTTCATCTTGTCTTCACTCTAGATCATTTGGATATGTCATTCACAGGCCAGAAGATACAAAATATTTTTATTTAATCCAGAATTTTATTTAATCTATGACAACCTCCTCCAAACAAACTTAGCTGCATACCTTTTTATTACTGATTTTGGTTACTGAACCCTGAGACATACCCCCATTTTTGAATTATAGATTCAATCATTCTTCTCAGAATCTCTTCACCATTAATCAATCTCCAGGTTCAAAATATCACCCAATTTAAAACTGAGCATGTTCCCTATTTATACACTTTTTGAATATGTCATTTATAGACCACCAGCCTCTTTCTTACTCTCATAATAAATAATTTCTAACCATGTAACTTTTTTATTATACGTTCAACTATTTTTATTTCCTTTCACTTCTATTTTTGCTTTTTATTTCGAATCACTCAGCTTCATTGTGGCCTAGGCATACTATGTGATTTTATGATCTCATAAATCCTTATTTTTATAATTTCAAAGATGTCATGTTTATTGTTTAGCAGATATCCTGTAGTACAGCCTAAATAGTCAGTGTAATACCTATATATTGAGACCAATATCTAACAAATACAATAACAAAGAATGAGCAATGGTAGAAATAGAGATATGCCCATTTTCTGAAAATAGTTGTACTGTTTTGTCAGTTTTCACAATGCTATCACAATGCTTCTTGATTGCACTGATTTGGGAATTAAAGTGGGTGTAAGATAAACTCATAAATGATACTTAAAATTCACATCATATCTTAAGAGAAAATTTCTTATGCTAAATAATACTTTCTCTGATAAGGAAATTATGACACATGGTCAGAAAAGTTCAAGACAATCTGCTTCTTAATATTTTGAGATTAATAAGAAGGTACACTCCCTTTTGATGTAAAATATATTTCCATATTCTACCAGGTGATCCTCATTATTAATCAACAGATAACTATAGAATCTTTCAAATATTACAGAATTTCAGAACCTGCAGAGTACATGATATTAGATAGACATTGGCTCTTATTTCAGGTGATTAGAATTAACAAACATAGTTGTCCTCTGTGAGAATCTCAATAGTCACATCTGTACAGTATATCACTAATTAATTGTTTCATTACCAGGTAATACTATGTAACTTCATGGGAATGGGAAATAGAACATCACAACAAATGGGAACAAGTGTTTATGACAATAAAAATAGAAAGCCCAGTAGCAAAAATCACAACCATCGCAGTTATTTCACTTAGTATCTTCACAGATGACAAACATTTCAGTTTCTCAAATGGTTACTTGCTCATGTTTGGTTTCAAGTCATTCCATCAGTTGTGAAAGCATCCGTTATTAATTTTCAGGCTGGTACTTTGAGGTATCTTGAGAAATAGAAAATAGTACTGTGTGAAGTAATGTAGTTGTTGGATGCTGAAAACTTGCTTATTATGGCATAATTTTCCACCCCAAATCAAGAGCAGCAATAAATTATTATCCACTAGAGAACATTCAAAAGGAAGAGTTACACAATAAAAATACCATGGTAAAAGATTGCTACATGCTAAATAGGCTATTCAGTCTCCTGCTAACATGAGTATGAAATTGATGCAAAGGATAGGTGCCATTCGTGGCCCTTTAATAGGTCCATATCAATTTTTTCAGTACAGCCTTCCATTGCTAATAATGTTGATGTATGTATAAGAAAATACCACTGATATTTTATGAACAGGCTTTTTATCCCATGAGTGTCTTTACCATAAGTGTGTGCTCCAGAGATATTACAATGACCCAAATATCCTTGCTTATTTCTTTTTTAATGTTACCTGGATACATGATTTACTGAACTTTACAGTAATAATAAGAAACTTCTGTGAATAGTTGCATCTTTCACTTAAATGTATCTTAACTATTATATGCTGTGGTCTTATAATTCTTGTTCTTGTTATTTTCCAGAATATATCTAGATAGAATGATCAGAAATAGTACTTTTGTTACCTGTGGGACTGCAATTGCTGCCCATAGTATAGACTACATATATTTATGCATAAAAATTTTATTAGCAAATTGAGAAACATAGCAATCACACACATATCCATTTCATGGGTGACTTCTAAGGGAGAAAAAGTAAGTGTAAGTATGGTCATCAAAATGTTTACAACTTGAACTAAATTTGAATCTATCCAAAGCATTTGCATGCTTTCTCATTAACACATACTACAGAATAAACATCAAGTAAGAAAATAGATATTTAAGAGAGTGAGACAGAGGAGCAAAATCCCTGCCCAAGAGATAGGCAGGGATGGGGGTAAAAGGGAAATGGAGGACAATGTTACTGAGAAAGTTGCACTGTTGAAGGGTGGAGAGATTCAAGACACCCAAACAATAACAATCTAAACTTAAAATAGACCTGTACTAGCAGGCCAGATGGAAAAGGATGGTAATATAGAATACACTCTGGGATCATTGGTGAAGGTAGGGTGACACTGTGGTGGGATTGGCCCTTCATTTTATGTCTATGAAAGACTTTGTAAATCACAATGGTTTCAATAAAATAAAATTTATAAAATGAATCACTCTTTAAGAACAAATAATAACAGTGTCCTCAATTTCACTATAAGGTTCTAGTTTTATTTTATCATTTTTATATTGATGTCTATTAAACCTCTGCAGCTGTAATTCAATAAAAATAATATAACAAATTTATTTATCTTGTAGAGTAGAATAACACAAAACTTAAAAAAATCAAACTATAAATTCCCAAACGTTCAATTGACTTAGCGGCTTAGAGTTAAGCATTTACCAGTATTCACCATTAGAAAATCTGTTGAGGGATATTTTCAAGAAGTTATAAAAAAAATTTAAAAATGAGGCCATAGCAATAGCACAGCATGATGGATATTTGCCTTGCATGCAGCTGACCCAAGATCAATTCCTAGCATCCCATATTATCCCCTGAGACTGAGAGGAGCAAATTTTTGTTTGTTTGTTTGTTTCTGTTTTGGGGCCACACCCTATGATGCTCAGGGGTTACTCCTGGCTATGTACTCAGAAATCGCTCCTGGTGTAGGGGACCATATGAGAAGCGGGAGGGATCAAACCAGTTTGTCCTAAGTTAGTACACATAAGGCAAGCGCCCTACCACTTGCACCATTGCTCTGGTCCCAGGAGTGATTTCTGAGTTCAGAGCCAAGAGAAAAACCTGAGGTTCACCAGGTGTAACCACAAAACAAAAAATCAAGTTTGTTACTTTATCCAAAATATAAATAACAATTTATTCACTATTAACTACTTTTAAATTCCAAATATATAATTATCATCGCTTGTTTTATTTTCATGATCCATCTGATGTAATAATTTATCCTTTTATGTGACAAATTCAAAAACTTTTTCTAGTATACCATGCTTTGAATTTGTCACGAATATGACAATTTTTCATAAAATCATGCCCTTTTAGGAGAATGTTTGCATTATGACAATGAGAGTTAGACATGCTCGCTCTGGACTAGAATAGAACTGGAATAGAACTAGAACTGGGTGCTGTATAAAGGTAAAGTGATATGCATGATACCCCCTTCAGTAACAATATTATGAACTACATTGACCAAAAGGGAAAGAGAAAAAGAATAATGTGTGTCATAGAAGCAGGAAGAGGAGAGGGTAATAGGAAGGGAAGGGAAGGGAACGGAAGAGAAGGGAAAGGATGGGAAAAGGGGGGATGCGAGTAGAAACTGAGAAATCAACAGAAAATGTGCATTAATCTTAAAAAAATCTCAATTCTATTTGCTATATTTTTCAAATACACCCCATCTCCAACCCTTTGACTGTATCTTATTATCGCTGCTCCTTAGGTTTATTTTCTGGAAAATGTAATACAAAGATTACATATGGAGAATAACACATCTCTATCAAACTTTGTTTTAACCAAAATATTCTGTGTTTACCCACATCCAGACAACATGTATATATTTCATTATTATTGTACTTTTTGACTACATATCACCTAAATCAAAAATTGTTGGAGTCAATTGTTGGAGTCCAAGATCAATAAGATAACAGTTAGTACACTTGACTTTCATGCCACAAACCTGAGTTCAGTCTCAGGTCTACACTATGTTGCTTGAGGCCCACCAGAAGTGATCCCTGAGTGCACATCCAAGAGTAAGTCTTTAGCACAAGATGTAGACCAAAGACCCTCCCAAAATTGTACAATTTTAATTTTAATATTAGGATAATAACTTATATTTCACAATTAAAAATTGAAACAATCTCTACTTTCATGGGATATTTTGTTGTTTTGTTTTTTTGTTTTGGGGGGACAGACCAAGTGACACTCAAGGGTTACTCATGGTTATGCTCTCAGAAATCACTCTTGGCTTGGGGAACCATATGGGATGCTGGGGGATTGAACGGTGGTCCGTCCTAGGTTAGTCAGGGCAAGATAGAGGTATTACCGATTGTGCCCCGGTTCTGGCCCTTTTGGTTGTTTGTTTTTTCTTTCTTTCATGGGATTTCTAAAATTGGATTTAAAAGTTGCAATAGAGAGCTCTCTGCATTACATATGTGTCTAATTTCTACTTTTTTGGATTCTTATATACCATTAACTCAAAAAATTTAGACTGGCTAGTAACTGTAATAATAATAAAAAATGACAGATGGGGCCCGGGAGATAGCATGGAGGTAAGGCATTTGCCTTTCATGCAAAAGGTCATCGGTTCGAATCCCGGTGCCCCATATGATCCCCCGTGCCTTCCAGGAGCAATTTCTGAGCATGGAGCCAGGAGTAACCCCTGAGCACTGCCGGGTGAGACCCCAAAAAAAAATGACAGATGTCTCAATTTTCTATAGGAATCTAAATTAAGGAATTCACCATTTTGAGAAGAAAGAAATTACACATTCTTTAAAAATGAATTATTTTCACTTTTGAAATAAATCACACAACCATCAAGTGGAAGAGAAAATAGAAACATTGTTTTTCATTTTTGCAATTTTGTTAGTTGGATAGTTTTACATTTTAACTTCGTTGGTGTGCTTTGAAGTGAAAGAGAAACGTTTTTTGAATATTCTCATAAATAAATTAACTGGCATTTACTTAAGTTACTCTTTAACCTCTCCAGAACACATTTTGAGAACTCATTAGCTATACAATGCCATAATGCAATCTAATAATAAATGAAAATAATGGGTTCACTGTAAAGTTTAAGCCAACGATAACTTATCAGGGATTTTAGTTAACCTAGAATGCATAATTAGCTCTAGAGGTGAATTGAAAGGCAAAATCATTTCACATATTATTAAAAAAAATTTAAAAAAAAACTTGTAAACTACCACAGTTTCCTTGCTATTAAGAATCAATAAAATTTGTAATTAGGGAACATTAGGAAAGGTTAAAGATGAGAAAGCATCCAATCTGTTTACAGGAAACTTAGATCGCATGTTTAGATTAATGAAACATCTATGAAAGTCATATTAATTAGAGGGTTTAAAGAAGTGTAACTTTTATTTTGTAAATGTCATTATAGAAAGTATTAAAAGTCCATGCACACAACTGTGTCTTATTTAGTCTACCACAATGTTTATCTTTTCTAATCTGTTAGCCAGTTTCCTCTAATGATCTGGATGCTATTTTCTATCACATATTTCTTCATGAGGTAGAAATTTTATTCTGGTATGACTCTGTAGAAGATGATGTATAATAAAAACTATATTTCTCCAAGAACTATTAAATTTTTATTAATGTATGAGATTATATTCCTTTTTCTCTTCATTATTTTCTCAAGATTTAAACCAGTCATTTCTTTTACTTAAAATAAGAACTATATGAATCCGGAGTTATAGCACAGTCATAGGGTGTTTGCCTTGCACGCGCCCAACACAAGACGGACCCCAGTTCAATTCCCGGCATCCCATATGATACCCTGAATCAGCCAGGAGTGATTTCTGAGCGTAGAGCTGGGAGTATTCCCTGAGCACTGCCAGGTATGACCCCCAAAAAAATATAAATAAGAGCTATGGAGCGAGCCAGAAAGACAGTACAGTGGGTAGGGTGCCTACCTTGCATGTCACCAATCAGATTTCAATTCCTGGTACCTCGGGGTACCTCTCGGAGTAAAACCCTTAGTGCACAGCAGTAATACTGTCCAATGTATCAGACACAAAACCAAAGATAAGAGAACTAGATAACTACAAGTATCAATAAAGCTTAAACTATAAAACAAGGATTTAAGTATCAAATAATATTTCAAAAAGGTATATGTATGTATCTACACATTAACACAACTTCATTCGTAACTAATGTATTCCAAAAAGGACTGTCCCATGAAAACTTAAATGCAGTATAGAGTTTCATATTAATGGATTGAAGTGCTAGGAAATTAAATGTGGGTGAATATTTTGTGTCCAATGGTACAATTTCATCATCTTAAGTAGAAGAGTATTATTATATTGAGAATATAGAGTATCTGTCCCGTATTCACCATTTATTGACAGGCACAAAAATTGAATATCTCTTTTGAGTTTTGTGGATAATGCTTTTATAAACATATAGGCTCAAAATTACTTTTGAATTGGTGTCTCTCTATATTTTAGATAAATATCTAGTAGCTGTATTCTGGATCATATGAAGTAACTGTTTTAAGATTTTATTTTTGAGTATTCCCATGTGACTTTCAATAGAAGCTACACCAATATACTTACGCATCAAATAGTACACAAAAATACCTTTTCCTGTATTTTACTAATGCCTTTTATTTCCAATCTTTGTAATTTCAAGAATTTTAATTAATGTAGTATAATATATAATTATTTTATTTTTATTTCTCTAATAGCATATAACATTGAGCATTTGCTTTAATTAAATTATATGTACTCCTTGAAGAATTATCTATTCATATTTTGTCTAAATATTTTTCTGAATTATTCACATTTTGGGTTTTGAGTTATTTTAGATATCAACCCCTTATCAGTATATAAGGAGCAAACATATTATTTCCATTTCTAGGTTGCTTTTGGTTTGGAGCAGTTTTTTTCTTCATTTTAAGCTTTTTGATTTGGTTCTGCATACAGTGAGTAGGGTACTTGTTTTGTATGTAGCCAATCCAGTTCAATCTCCCACATCACATATGGCATACGATCCCCCAAAACCGATAGGAGAAATTCTTGTGTGCAGAGCCAAGAATAATTCCTGAGCATTGCCAATTGTGGCCCCCACAAAAAGTTTTTTGACTTCTTTATTGTTTTTCTTGGTCCCTTTACCAATAAGATTGACTCCCTTACCAATAAAACATATGCCTTATGGTGAAACAATGTGCCATTTATATATTTAATGGTTTTAATAATAATTTAGTTTCCATTTGAATATGTGACTGTTCGATGTTACAACTACTTTTTCCCCCTCCCCTGCAACTACTTTTAAGATATTTTTCTGCTTTCATCCTGTTTACTTTTTTATTTTTATTTGCAAGTGGAACAGTATCATTAGTGTTAATGCCTAGAGTTGAGATTTTCCCCACTTCTTAGTCTTTGTCCTAAATGTTCTTTATATAAATTTAGGTTAGATTAAGTTAAAGTATAGTCCCCAAACCTGAGGGGAGCAATTTCCAAGCGTTGAACTAAGAGTACCTCCCCAGCACTGCCAGGTGTGACCCAAAAATATCAAATAAATTTTTTTTTCCTGGGACCAGCAAAGTGGCGCTAGAGGTAAGGTGTCTGCCTTGCAAGTGCTAGCCAAGGAAGGACGGCCATTTGATCCCCAGCATCCCATGTGGTTCCCCCAAGCCAGGGGCAATTTCTAAGTGCTTAGCCACGTGTAACCCCTGAACATCAAATGGGTGTGGCCGAAAAACCAAAAAAAAATTTTTTTCCTGTATTTAGATGGTGATGGTGGGGAGTGGAAAGGAAAGGGGATAGCAAACATGTCAATAAAGCATAGAGATTCTAGATTAGGTTGAAATGAAACAATAAGAGGCAAAATTCTACACTGTCCATCCAACTCGGGAATCACAAGCAATTTCTATCTTGGCACACACACACACACACACACACACACACACACACACACACACACACACACAAAACTTGTGCTATAGTTGACTAAACTTTTGAATCATGTCTAAATCTCTGGCCTATTAAATTCTTGAGGGATTGGAGGGGATTCTGCAAATCCAACTCTTGCTAAACTATAACACCAGGGCTCAAGTTTTAATCCTCAAGTTACTTCTGCCAGTCACTTAGTCATTTATCATGCATCAAAGTACATCTATACTAGGAACTATAATGTCCACAGTCTTTTTCTTTTTTTTAAAATGTCATTACTACAGAAAGAAATGGGCAAGTCACTACTGCTGGGCACCATAATGTAAATCTCTGCTCAATTCTCAGTCTTAATTCTATGTGATATCGTTCACAATTTTCACTATGCAGTTCTCTCAGAAAAACTTGACTGTATTGATGAGGCTTTTTTATAGTTTGGTTTTAAATATAGTTTTGGTATTTTCGTTTTCAATCTATTTCAATAAATTTATTTCTGATTGATTTCTGTTTGTGATTTAGATGATTTCTGGTGGGGTTTCTCCAAAAGCAAAACAAAACACAACAAAAAATAAGATCTAAAAATAAGTCATGGCGACTTAATTATTTGAGAGCATAGTATATTCAATATATCTAATAAGCATTTCTATAACCAATGTTTATTGATAACTTATTCTTTTGAGGGGACCAAAACTAGCAGCGCTCTGGGGTTACTCCTGGCTCTGCACTCAGAAATCGCTCCTGACAAGCTCAGGGAACCTATGGGATGCCGGGGATTGAAGCCGTGTCCAATCAGGGTTAGTTGCATGTAAGACAAATACCCTACAACTGTGCTATTACTCCTCTGTTCCCTGATAACTGATATGTTTTAATTGTTAAGTTAATTTTATATGCCACCCCTCCACGTTGCCAAATATCCCCAGGTAGACTGATCTTTAGCTTTAAAACTCAGTTGCCAAAATGATGGCCAGTGAATGCCATCTTTCTTCCAAATAGGACCAAAAGCTGCCATATTTGACATTCTTTGAAATATTAACATTCTGGTCTCCTCTGCTCCTAGAGCGTGAAGTCATGTAACACTCCTCCAAATTTTATAGTACTAATAGTCCATGTTATAGTACTACTAGTTCAGTAAGAGCACAGCAAATTAAATGGATAAAATAACACAAAAGATTCAACCAGCACGAATCAGCTCAATATATCTTCAGTCAATGGTTTTAGTAACAATAATAAGACATAAAAAATTTCACAAATTGATCTGCTTTTTGATAATTTCTTTTTTTTCTTTTTTTTTCTTCTTGGGTC
>PVKC010013763.1:0-22704 GCA_004027635.1 Crocidura indochinensis | reverse complement strand
AAGAAGAAAAAAAAAAAGAAAAAGAAGAAGAAGAAGAAAAAGAAGAAGAAGAAGAAGAAGAAGAAGAAGAAGAAGAAGAAGAAGAAGAAGAAGAAGAAGAAGAAGAAGAAGAAGAAGAAGAAGAAGAAGAAGAAGAAGAAGAAGAAGAAGAAGAAGAAGAAGAAGAAGAAGAAGAAGAAGAAGAAGAAGAAGAAGATTAGAAACAAGTTGATGAAAAATAAATATGTGGGGTTGGAGAGATAGCATGGAGGTAAGGCGTTTGCCTTTCATGCAGAAGGTCATCAGTTCGAATCCCCGCGTTCCATATGGTCCCCAGTGCCTGCCAGGAGCAATTTCTGAGCATGGAGTCAGGAGTAACCCCTGAGCACAGCCGGGTGTGACCCAAAAACCACAAAAAAAAGAAAAAGAAATATGTATATAAAATTAGATAGCATCACTAATAATTCTTTACAAACATTAAGTCAATATAAATTAAATATAAATCAATTAGTGAAAATAGTTAGATATCTCACTACCAAAGCAGAAAATAAATAACTACATATAGGACAATAAGTAAATCTCAATATATTCAAGAAAAACAGAGATGAATATAGATAAAATTCACTTATCTCAAAGCAAAATCCCCCCTCAAATATTTCATTTGGCAGCCTTATATAAGTCTACTTGTAAGTTATAAAATATTCTAATAACACTGGTTAAAAAAGGTATCAAAGCAGCAATTAGAGACTATTATGTTATAAATAGTAGCATTGTCATAGATTGAAATGTGCACCTCAAAAGTGCTGCTAATACTTCTCTATACTTCTTCCCTGTATGTTCTCTTATTTCTCTGTAATTTTAGTTTATTTTAACAATTAAAATATAGGGATGTGCATTACACTGTTCAATAAGACAAAGAGCCAGGAGCAAGGGCAAAAGCTCAAGTGGTAGAAAATCTGATTAGCTTGTGCCAACCTGACTTCTGACTTGGCCGACCAAGCCTCCCTTTGTACTGCTGGGTGTGGCTCAGATGGCACCGGAGTACCAGTGAACCTTATAAAGTAAATAAAGGGCTTTGTATCTAACCAATGTTAATAGCTAAAGAAATACATAACCTTGAATCCAGATTTGCAAAAAAGGATCTTCTTTAAAAGACAGGATGAAATCCCAGCGTGTTGGCACTGAGTGTGGCCCTATTGGCACTTTTTTTTTTTTTTTTGGTTTTTGGACCACACCCAGTGACGCTCAGGGGTTACTCCTGGCTATGCGCTCAGAAGTCGCTCCTGGCAGGCACAGGGGGCCATATGGGAACCGGGGGATCGAATCGTGGTCCGTCCTAGGCAAGGCAGCAGGCACCTTACCTCCTGCGTCACCTCCTGGCTCCCCCTATTGGCACTTTTAATTGCCTTCTACTGGTTTAAGAAATGTTTTACTCCTAGCTTGCAAAGGAATTTTATGCATTTCCTCCTTCCTTCCTTGCTTTTTAGTCCTTCCTTCCTTTTTCATCCTTCCTTCCTTCCTTTTTTACTTCCCTCCTTGCTTCTTTCCTTCCTTGCTTGCTTCTTTCCTTCCTTGCTTGTTTCTTTCTTTCCTTCCTTCCTTCTTTTTTCTTTCCTCCCTCTTTTCTTTATCTTTTTATATCTCTCTCTTTATTTCTCTCTCTTTCTTTCTTGCCACACCAGGTGGTGCTCAGAGCTTACTCATGGTGCCTCACCCCTGGCAGTGTTCAGAGGACCATATGGAGTTCCAGAGATCAAAACCCATATAAACACCTGCCAGGCAAATGCCCCGCTGACACCACTAACCTTCAGGACCTGGGATTTTATACATTTTCAATAAAAAAATGAACATTTTTTATTGAAAAAGTAATCAAATAAAAAGCACCAGACTTACAAATGTGAGGCTATATGGGTCCTTTCTTTGTCCCACCCTAATAAACCAAGGACCTTGTCTGCAGCACAGGAAGTGAGAACCCAGAGCATCGTGAGGTATGTGAAGTCACCACACCCAAAGAAGAAGAAAAAGGTGAAGCAAAAGAGCACCTCAATGAAAGGTGTGCAAGCACAGCTTCAAAGAGTAACAGCCAGCGAGCGGACCCTCAAGAGCCATAACTGAAGTGAGATCAGTCATCACAATAACAATAGCAACCAAGAAGGGCAAATATTTTAACATTTTAATTACTTTATTTAAGCCCCATGAATACAAAATTGTTCATGATTAAATTTCTGTCATATAATCTACATTATCTTTCATCAGTGTACATCTCCCTCCACCAACATCCTCAGTTTCTCTCTCTATCTCTCTTTCTCTCTCTCTTTTTCTCTCTCTCTCTTTCTCTCTCTCTCTCCTCTCTCTCACACACACACACTCACTCACTCTTTTTCTCTCTTTCTCTTCCTTTTTGACACTGTAGTTTCCACTATTGATATTTTTTTTTATTTTTATTGAGGCCATCGTGATTTACGAAGTTATTCGTAGTTGGGTTTCAGACATATAATATTTCAGGACCAATCCCACCACTGGTTTCAGCCTCCCTCCTCCAATGTTTCAGAGGGGTACTGATATAAATATAATTTGTAGATTTTTTTATTTTTATAAAAATATTAAAGAAAATTTAATATCAAATAAAATTGAAATTCTATTAACCACAGTCAATAAACTAAAATTTTCTCAAAATCTTATAATATCAAACCATTAAAAATGAATAATACTATAACTGAACTGAAAATAGATTATGTATGAATGACTAGATTCACTAACGTAAGTGGCGAACCAATTGTGCTAATGTTTCCTTTGACAAAACACTCCGTTTCTAATTGAATTTGGTTTCTCTGCACTGTTTGTCTAAATACTGCTTCCTCTACTTCGCTTTTACTCTAGATGGCAGCAGTAGAACAAAATACAGGAGAAAAAAATCTCTTCAATGAAATGTATCCTTCAAGGAGAAAAATAGGTCTTCAAGTGTTATTTGAAATAAAATATACTCTATAAATTTTGCTTCCAGTATAAAAATATTTCAGAAATATTTTAATAACAAAAGACAAAGTAGAGATAACTCACAATTTTTTGATTGTCAGGTTAATAATATGATCATTATAGATAATATTTATTATAATGATAGTGGACCTACGACCTCACTATTTATATTCGCAAGTTTACATTTGGAAGCTAGGACATCAATTTTTAATATCAAATATGCCTTTTGTTTGATAGAACCTCATCTTATAATATATCAGTATAATATATCATATATAATATATCAGAAAGAAATTCTCTGGATGTTCAGCAGATGCAATTTGATTGGTGAGATAAACCATAGTAACAAAGGGAATGATTTTTAAAAAAATCCATGCATGTCAACAGATGCAAAAAAAATTATTATAAATTTAAAAGCTATCAACAAAAATTCTCAACAGGGCAAGAATGATGATAATACATAAGACAAGTCACTTGTCTTGGTGAGACCAGCCCAGAGTTCGTCACTCGCACTATATATAGTTCTCTAAGAGGCAATCAAAAGTGGTCCTAGAGCACAAAGCCAGGAGTCATCCCTAAGCACAACCAGATGTTGCCCAACACACACACATACACACACACACACACACCACATAAAAATTAACTCTCAACAAAATGTAAATAGAAGTCAATTTCCTCTAAAAGCTCATATATATCAACTTACAACTAATATCATACTTGGTGGTGGAAAACAAAAAGCCTTCACTCGATGACCAGTAGTGAATCAAGAAGGATGCACATTTTACCACAAGTATTAGACATTACACTGAAAGTCCAGCTACAGAATTTGGTAATAAAAGAAAATAAAGGGAGGCTAATGAGAAATAAGATTAACCTTACATATGATAATATACATTACCTTAACCACTCCCTCAAGAGGCTTTTAGCAATAACAAACCAATATAGCCCTTTAATAGAATACAAAATTCAACACAAAAATTTCTTGAACTTCTTTATGCAAAAAGTAAATCAAAAGAGAAAGAAATTTTGTATTCCATTTACAATTTTGTTCCAATTGTGTTCCAAAATATTAAATACTTAGAGATAACTAAAGAAGATAAATATCTTATACATCATGGCTGGAGTGATAGTACAGCAAATAGGGCAATTGCCATGCATGCAAGCAAGCCAGGTTCAATCCCCCATATTTCATATAATCCCCAAACCCACCAGGATTGATTCCTGAGTGCATGCCCAGCAGAAATCCCTCAGGACAATCGAGTGAGACCCAAAAACAAAAACAAAACAAAAACAACAAAGAACTAAAAACAAAACTCAAAACGCACAAAACTTATCAAAAACTGGAGCCAAAGTGATGGCGCAGCTGTATGGCATTTGCCTTGCACATGTCTGCGGTTCGATTCCCCCGCCCCGGGTGTCCCATATAGTCCCACAAGCCAGGAGCGATTTCCAACTTCACAGTCAGGCTTAATCCCTGCCCCCCCAAAAAAATTATCAAAAACTATAAACCACAATTAAAAGAAATAGACAATACAGCAAAATGAAAAAATACTGCATGTTCAAGGATTGGAATAATTAAGTTTTGTAGAAAAGATAATACTATCTAAAGAATTATATAGATTCAATATAATATTAAAATTTTCGTGGCTGTCTTCAATGACATAGAACTTATATGTGGAACCAAAAACTTTTCAAATAGTCAAAACATTCTAGAAGAAAAAGATGACACGCATTGCATTCCCTGACTTTATGCTATATATATATGTATATATATATATGCACATATATATAGTAATCAAAACAATGTGTTACTAGAATGGCATCAGATGTTCTACCAATATGACAAAATTCAGAGTCCTCTCTAATATTAGAGGGAGGAAACATTTTATTTTAAAATCATACCACTCATAGAAGTTCATTTAAAGTTATCAAAGTTCCAAATAATGAGGCCAGACCAATGGTATAGCAGGTAGGTGCCTTGCACATGGTCAACCCAGATTCTGTCCACAACATCTCATATAGCACCTCCAGCCACTGCCAGGAGTGATTCTCGAGTGCAGAACTAAGAATAATCCCTGAGCACAGCCAGGTGTGGCCCGAAAACAATAACAACAATAATAAAAGATTAAGTCCCAACGTTAGAAGTAAATTCATAACCGCGTAGAAGAAAACATAAACTGTATCTTCATATCAGAGGTATCTTCAATGATTCAACTCCTGAAGAAAACAAAAGAATAAAATAAGCAAATCGACTATATCAAACAAAATAGTTTTGTACTGTAATAGATATGACACTAAAATAAAAGACACCTTGCAGAATGGGACAAATATTTGCATGGCAAAACACCTAACAATCAACTAATATCTAGGGGAGAGAGAGAGAGAGAGAGAGAGAACACTGAAGACAAAATCAAAAGTTACTTACATACAAAAGAAAGCCCCTAAAATTCATAGCAGATCTAACAAATGAGCCAGAAGAGAATGGTAGTATCTATTTTAAAAAATATCACTCAGATTTTAAGGACTGATACAGAGCTTCATAGAAACGGCTTAGGGAATAGCCTTGATAGGCTTGAAGCCATTTTGCGAGAAGCATTAAAGAAGCTTCTTTAAAAGATAAGACAAATTTCTCAGCACTTTGCCAATTGAGTATGGCTTCATTGTGGAGCTTAAGCTTGCCCTCTACTGGATTAAATAAAATCTATTTATTTATAGCTTCCTAACAGTTTTATACTTTTTCAATAATGAATTGATGTTTCATTTATATTGAACGTTTTTGTGTCTATCCCAGTGATTATTTACACTACACAAATTATTATTACTTTACTTATAAATGTGGGTACTTAAGCATTATAATGCAATACTTTCTAACATAAAGTCAATTTTCCCTCTTAGTATAAGACACACATTAATACTTCTGTAGGCCTATTCAAAATTCCTTGAAATTTAAGTTAAAAAAATTTTTTTTGCTCTTTAGGCCATACCTGACAATGTTCAATAGTTACTCCTGACTCTGCAGTCAGGAATTACTCCTGATGGTGGATGATGGATCAGAGGAGATGCAGTGGATCAAATCCAGATCAGCAGCATAGAAGGCAAATGCCCTCCCTACTTGTACTATCACTCTGACCCCTACTTAAAATTTCTTTACTGGGCCCGGGAGATAGCATGGAGGTAAGGCATTTGCCTTTCATGCAAAAGGTCATCGGTTAGAATCCCGGTGCCACATATGGTCCCCCGTGCCTGCCAGGAGCAATTTCTGCATGGAGCCAGGAGTAACCCCTGAGCACTGCCGGGTGTGACCCAAAAACCAAAAAAAAAAAAAATTTTTTTTTTCACTATCCTTTCTTCATTCTTTTTTATTTTATTTATTTATTTATTTTTGGTTTTTGGGCCACACCCGTTTGATGCTCAGGGGTTACTCCTAGCTAAGCACTCAGAAATTGCCCCTGGCTTGGGGGGACCATATGGGACGCCAGGGGATCAAACGCTGTCCTTCCTTGGCTAGTGTTTGCAAGGCAGACACTTTACCTCTAGCGCCACCTCACTGGCCCCCCTTTCTTCATTCTTACTAAATTGCTTATTTTAAATGTATTAGCATAAAAGTATTTATATTATTTATTTTTATATTTTACCTGTGAAAAGAGGAAGATAGTTTTTGAAAAATAAAAAATAAGAGTTAAATTAGAATTTATCTTGAGAGGGGCCAGAGGGATAGCATGGAGGTAAAGCATTTGCCTTGAATGCAGAAGGACAGTGGCTTGAATCCCAGCATCCCATATGGTCCCCTGAGTCTGCCAGGAGAGATTTATGAGCGTAGAACCAGGAGGAACCCCTGAGTGCTGCTGGGTGTGACCCAAAAACCAAAACCCAAAACACCTCCAAATATTTATCCTGATAAATTAGATAATCCCTGTATTTAATCAGAATACATAGTTCAATCATAGTTTAACTAGATAAATAGAAAACAACAAAGAATTGTGTCAAGGATGCTAGCTTTCGTCAGGAAATCGTACATAGATTTGTAAATTAATCATTTATTCAATGACTAGTGTTTGTGTTAATTAGAAAGTTTTTTGGCACCATGTAACCAGAACTCTATATATTTTTATACTTTTTGTTATAGTCACTTTATTAAAGAAATCTATCACAGAAATAGGGTGGTAGGTGAATCTACACACACAGGAATTTATATTGTGTTATTTATAATAGTAAATAAAATGCAAATGGGAAACAACAGAGAAAGTTACATAAGTTATAAGCTGTGCTATGATTCAAAAATCACAGAAGTATTTAGCAAGGATTATATCTTCTGCCTGGCACTGGAAATTCAACAGTAAATATAAAATATATGAAATCTAATACTTATATAATAATAATTTAATGTCAAGTATAAAAAACAAGATTACAAAATCCCTGTAATAGTGTAGCTTTTATATGTTTCCAAAATGCTAGAAATAAACATATTAAAATTTTATCAAATTATAGTCATGCAATATTCAACAATTTTCTTGGCTCTTTGGGCTATACCCGGCAGTACTCAGGGGTTACTTCTGACTGCACTCAGAAATAGATCCTGGCAAGCTCGGGGGGCAATATGAGAATCCGGGGATCAAACTGGGTCTGTCCCAGGTCAGCTGCATGCAAGGCAAATGCCTTACCTCTATGCTATCGCTTCAGCTCATTCTTCAACAATTTTTGGTAAATGTTTTACATATAGTATATTATTTCTAAAATTGTGGTAGCCTAAGATAAGCTATCATCAAAAGAAAATTAATTACATATAATAAAAATCCAATCTAGTCTTAGGAGAATTCCACAGAAAGAAAACTTTCTAAGCTTAAAAAGACAAATCATACTGTGTCTTTTTACACTTTGATTTCAACCATGGCATCCTTTACAATAAAATTTACTTGCTTGCCAGCAATAGGAAAATCTATTCTCCTACAGAAAAGGAACTCTGGCAGTATATTCCACCCAGGTGACACAAGGGGGTGCAAAGACCCTATTTCCAAATGCTTCCCTTTGTCTTCCAGGAAAGGAAAAAAAATGACATTTGATTCAGTGACCAATTAAAATGTCTAATAGATTTCAATATACTATAGTCCATAATATATTTATACCCTAAGAAAGCACAGGGGGCATGGTCTTTTGAAGAAACCTCTTCTATCTAGCTTTTTGAATCCTTTTTTTTATTTTTATATTGAGACCATTGTGAGTTATAAGTCTTTCACAGTTGTATTTCAGGTATTTACTAAATTAGGAATATTCTCACAATCAGTGTGGACCTCCCTTCACCAGTTCCTAGCATGCATCCCATACCTCCAACCCTAGCCCCCAAGACTACCTGTGTAACCGATCTATATTTTCTTTAGCTTGTTATAGTTTGGGTCTCTTAATTCTCTTGTCGTTGACTTTGGCTTGGTTATTTAGATTTGATCTTTTTATTTCCACTCAATGCTCCTGAGATTGCCCGGCCCTTGGGCCCCATCCACTTTTTTTTTCTCTTCTCAATTTGTAGGAAGACATGGAAATATAAGGCAGAACAAAATCATTCAAGTTCTAAGGTTCTATGAATAAGGCAAGAACTCCAATCTAGAATACAAATTCACAGGAACAAGAACTGTCTATGAGGCACTTTTTAAATAATAATTAGTAAAACTGCAAACAGCCTAAATGGCCAACAAGAGCCCATTAAATGGGTTATAGTACATCATAAGTTAGAAAATAACTACTAAAAATTATTCTACAAAGAAAAGGAATGAATGTGAATAGTGAAAAGTGAATGAGAGGGACAGGCATCCAGTGACTGATGGAGGACTTTGGGCTCTGATGATAGTGGTGGTCCAGTGACTTTGTATGGCAAAGGGATAAACAATAACATTATTGTAAACTATATTACCACACAATAATAAAATCAAACATTTTAGGTGAAAGTTAAATGATGTTAAGACAGAGAACTTTAATAAAAATTTATTCTGTAGTATGTGCAATCTGGCCTTTGATTCAAGTATAAATAGAAAAATCTACAAAGGCATATACGAAAATATTATCAGTCATCCATGAAATGTGTGTAGCAAGGTATAATTATTATTTCATACATACTGCTTGTAATTTTGTCCACAGTGAATAAAGATTTGTTTTTATACCCCCATGGGTAGGACTTTTGCCTTGTACCGCGGTTACCTGGGTTCGATCCCTGGCATTTCATTTGGTCCCCTGAGCCTGCCAGAAGTGCTTTCTGAGTACAGAACTAGGAATAACCCCTATGTGGCCATAGGATATGGCCTAAAAGCAATAGTAATAGTAAATAATAATAATAATAAAGATTTGTTTCTAAACAAAAGGGATAAGTTAGTACTCCCAACAAAAATAAGACCTTGTCCCACTCTGGCTGTTGTTCTGAAGTTTTTTTCTGTTTGTTCTTTCCTTGTCATTTGGGGACCTCATCTAGAGGCATTCTTTGCTCAAAAGAAACCTCCTCTATTGTGGGACATCTAGGTTGGTTCCAGTTCTTATTTCTACTGAGTGTTGCAATGAATAATGGTGTACATAAGACCTTTGAATGATTGTTTTTCTGGCTTGGTGTAGTGCAAGGCAAGTTCTTCAGCCCCTGTGCTATCTCTCTTATCTCTTTGGTATAGATCTCAACAGTGTTCTTTCACTGTCAAAAGTTTGAATGAATCACTTTAAAAGAGATTAATTTTTCCCCAGAAAGATAGAAAAAGATTTTAGATTTTTCTCTTGTATCAGCAGGTGATTTCAAAGTGCACTTTAAGATCTGTTGGTATGGCAATTAAGAGTATTGTGGCAGAAAAACAAACAAACAAACAAAACTCCAGAAAGTCTTTTTGAAATCCAGTTTGATCCCTTGGTTGAAATGCTTCTATGACTGACTTATGTGTTGAGCTCTAGGACCTATCCAATGATATGATTCCTGTCGCACCACGGGCATGATTTTTAAGGCAAACATCCTGTTTCTCCTAGAGATACTGGCCTCTAGTGGTGATGTGGTATAATAGAGCTAAACGTATAAAAAAAAATCCTGTTACTACTAATGTAGATAATAATCATCTAAAATTAGCAATCTTACTGCCTTGATAAAAAATTACTTATATTATAATACCCGCATACCCACTCAAATAAATAAAAAACAAAAACCTGTGGCAGGAGCTATAGTATAACAAGTAGGGCACTTTCTTTGCACATAGCCAAACTTTCAGTCCCTGGTACCACATATAGTACTCTGAAATCTGGCAGTAGTGATTCCAGATTGCTGAACCTTATATGTACTTCCTGAACATTGCTGGGTGTGGCCCCAAAGCAAGAAAAAGTGGTGGAGGACTTTCTAAATTAATCTAAGGGATTAAATTTCTGGAATTTAGAGTATAGAGCCTAGTCAAGTGTCATATGAGACCAGAATCAGTAAAGCATCAGTACAAAATAATAGTAAAAATAGTTACCATGTACTTAGGATTTACTGGGTATCGATACTCCTCCACATGCTTTTCAAATATTATCCTGTTCAGTTTTGAAACACAGCTGAGATTCTGTTACTCCACCCTAATACACTTTTAACTTTCAACATCAGGCACTTAGATTAGAGCAAAAGATCCTCACAAGGACTCAGCACTTATGAATACGTGGAAAATGGTCAATGGCAAACTGAAAATGTTCCCGTGTGTGAGAAAACAAGTTTTACTTCCTCCTATTGCAATTACAACTTGATGAGAATTTGTCATCATACAACTTACTATTATAAATTACCTTAAAAATAAGTGAGAATTGGGGCCCGGGAGATAGCATGGAGGTAAGGCATTTGCCTTTCATGCAAAAGGTCATCGGTTCGAATCCCGGTGCCCCATATGGTCCCCCGTGCCTGCCAGGAGCAATTTCTGAGCATGGAGCCAGGAGTAACCCCTGAGCACTGCCGGGTGTGATCCAAAAACAAACAAAAAAAAAGTGAGAATTTAGGCAATTTTAAAATTATAAAACGTTTATTAGAGTATTGTCAGTAGTGAAATCTAAAATATCTCATAATGTTACCATTTTTTTAAATTATATTTTAGAGGGGCCCAGAGGATAGCATGGAGGTAAGGCGTTTGCCTTTCATGCAAAAGGTCATCGGTTCGAATCCCGGTGCCCCATATGGTCCCCTGTGCCTGCCAGGAGCAATTTCTGAGCATGGAGCCAGGAGTAACCCCTGAGCACTGCCGGGTGTGACCCAAAAACCAAAAAAAATTATATTTTAGAAATATTATACTGACACTTGAGTGATAATACAGGGGATAGACTTGCATACAATTGACCAGGGTTTGATCGTCAGCATACCATATGGTTCCCCATGCACTGACAAGAGTAATTTCTGAATGCAGAGTCAGGAGTAACTCCTAAACATTACCAGTTTTGCCTCACCACCACCACACACAAACAAAAAAAAAGACCACATGATTCCAAAAATCTGGCCGAATGTTTCTTGAGCACAGTAGGTATGGTCTTTAAAAAAAAAATGCCCAACATCTTTAGACCACAGAGTTTTTTTTAATTTTGTTCTTTAGTCATATCAATTTGTGAGACTTAGTGAAATGAAAGAAAAGCCATTGTTCTTATTTGGTCTCTGCTCTTACAACTTGGGAGATACATCATATGGTGTGATTAAAAATAAAATCAGTTATTTTTGAGGTTCAAATTTCTTTTTTCCACCTACAACTTCCTAATTCAAGAAACCAATTTTAAACCTAGTAACCATGATATTCTACCTAACCCTCAATTCATCTTATGTGCTCTAGCTCTGGTTTTTGTATCTTCATTAGACAAATATTTCCTATACATTATTGGAAATCGCAATATAAGATGATGGACTCTTTAGCTATAAAAATATTTTCTTTACAATAAAATTTATTTCTACTTAAATTTATAGAAACTTATTTCTACTTTTTTTACTCTGCTTTTCCAAAAGCAGAGTCCTTTTGTCGGGATGACATTGGGTTTTGTTTGTTTGTTTGTTTGTTTTGGGATGCACACAGGAATGTTACTCCTAGTTCTGTTATCAGAAATTATTCCTGGTGATGTACAGGGAACCATAAAAGATCCAGAAATCCCACTCAGGTTTGTCACATATAATGCAGGTACTTTATGTTGAGAACTATATCTTCTGTCCCCTCTCAGTATGGTTTTTTAAAGAAATAATCAGATAAATGCACTGGTAATGCTAGTGAGTATATTTGTTTGGAAAAACCAATGAGATTCTAAATTTAGAATCTACAAATCCTTTGGCATTTCTAAGTTTGAAAGATGATCTGGGCATGTCCTAATCTCCTTTTGGCCTATGATATGAGCATACCAAGACACATCTGAAGGATGTTTCCCTTCCCCACTCTGCTTGTCATCCATAGCCCAGCCAACTGTTCTCACATACTATTTTCTTCCTTTTACTCTCAACAGGTGGATAATGGAAAAGCAACTGCTAAGGAAAGCTGAACTCTGAATGTTCCTTGTCTACTAAACTGTAACTCAGAGCTGGCCACCTCACACATTCTAAACCTCAGCTGGTTCTTCCAATCCACCAGGAAAGGTTAACCTTTTGGCTAACATCCAGATTCCTTTTTCAATCCAGAAACAGATTTCCCTCCCTTCTATCCTAGTCCAGGCAGTCTCCAGGCTCAAATCCCTCCTGACATCTCAGCTGGCCACTTGAAGTAAAACTCCTGAATCACACAACTATTCATCACTTTTCAGTTTGTTCATACCTTCTGTCATTGGGTGAAGACATGTAAGGAATAAAAGACTAACACAAAATCTCAGAGATTCTTAGAAAGATTACCCTCAGCATAATAGAAACACAGAAAATACAGTGGTGAAGAAAGAACCCCGCCAAGATCAATACGTGAAATAATAACAGAAGCTCTTTCATTACCCTGCCTACTGTATTACAGTTCAGCCTCTTATTATTTTTAACACATTATTATTCATCGCTGGCTAACAAGCATTGTGTTAAATAATGGATAAACAGCATCAGAATTTGTGGTCTTAAAGGGAAGAAAATACAATAACATAATTAAGTAGAGCAATGATAACAAAGGGTATAGATTGCTATAGTCTTTGAAGCAGTTTATATGTTTTTATTTTACCTTATCATACTATTTATACTAAAGTACTCAAATTTACAAAATTGTTTATTGTAGGGAGTCTCCGGTTATTTTTTTTTTTACATTTTTATATAACACTTTCATTCTATTGTTTCCTAAAGTTCTCATAACATTTTGCATCTAAAACATCTTGACATCTCTTGATTGCCTTTCACCTTTCCAGGTGAGATTTCATACACAGGATGATTCTGGGTTTTAATTGGATATTTGGGGTATTTGGTATGAGACTGTGCTCTTTACATCCTAAAAATGCTCTTAATTCTATCAGAGGATGCAATTATATGAACCTTCTGTGACTTGTAGTTCTGATATCAACTCATCAACTCAGTTTCAAAGCCTTCAGAGAACTATTTTCTTTTTTTTTTTTTTTTTTTTTTTTTTTTTTTTTTTTTTTTTTTTTTTTTTTTTTTGGTCACACCCGGCAGTGCTCAGGGGTTGCTCCTGACTCCATGCTCAGAAATTGCTCCTGGCAGGCACGGGGGACCATATGTG
Source organism: Crocidura indochinensis (assembly GCA_004027635.1). Taxonomy (NCBI): domain Eukaryota; kingdom Metazoa; phylum Chordata; class Mammalia; order Eulipotyphla; family Soricidae; genus Crocidura; species Crocidura indochinensis. The sequence continues at coordinate 9,109 of PVKC010013763.1, read as the reverse complement.
GCACCGGGATTCGAACCGATGACCTTTTGCATGAAAGGCAAACGCCTTACCTCCATGCTATCTCCCGGCCCCCAGAGAACTATTTTCTAACCTGCCCCATTTAGTGGCTAGCCCAGAACTTGGGCCATGGTCTGCTCTATAGTTCAACTATAGTTGAACTATATAGTTGAACTATATAGTTCAACTCTCAAAGCCTTGATGTTCTACAGAGGCAAATCAATGCATCATAGACCAGGGGTGAGTCCAGGTTTTCATAAAGCACTTATTGGCTGACTCCCTTGATCTACTATCTCTCCACAGTTTCTGTGACATTTCCCAACTCCCTACGTTCCTTCTTTCTAGTTCACTCTTCAGAAAGCTAGAACTTTCATTTCTATCATTTTTCATGCACATCCTAAGACTACCTCTATATCTGGGAACAAGTATATAAAGTCAAAAAGGAAGGACACATAAAGAAGCTTTGCCCTATGATCTTGGACTACATTTCCCTAAATCAGAGTTCTTTCCCTTTCTCCCCTTACATCCTTTCTCCTCCTCCCTCTATATCTCCTTTTCCTTCTCTGTTACTCCCTCTCCATCCTCTGCCCTTCTCTTTGTCTTTTGCCTTTACCCTACTCCTTGCTTTCTTCTATCTTCTTCTCTTTGAATCTGAACCTCTCTCTTTCTCCTTTTCTTTTCTTTCCCTCTCTCATTTTTTCTCATGATTATAGGCAGATTTTACATCTGTTTATTCACCACTATACAATAAAACAAGAAAGCAGTTCTTAGCAAAAGACTTTTTATTGTTTTTACTGTTATTGTTTGGAGCTATATCTTTTTTATATATTTATTTAAACACCTAGCAAAAGACTCTTACATAGTGAAATAATTTGGGATATAGCTCAAGTAGTGGAGCACTTGTCTTGCATTTGTGAGGCTCTGAGATCCGGCACCCCATTGTCTACCAGTATATAGTCCCTAAGGGACTCCAAACACAACCAGACAAATATTCACAAGGTCTGTCTGTCCCCACAAAAATAAATAAATAAATAAATAAGTTTTAGCAAAAAGACATTTATCCCATAAGTACAGTTGTACGGTAATCTCTTTTATTAGGTTAAGTAATGATAGGGACAATCAATTTTTCCAAATAAGATGTTATTATAGGAATACTTATAATTTAAATAAGAAATAAAAAATATTAAGAAATAAAGTAGACATACAAATCATTAAGAAACTTCTCTGGAGCCGGAGTGATAGCACAGTGGTAGGGCGTTTGCTTTGCACACAGCTGACCCAGGATGGACTTCGGTTCAATCCCCTGGCATCCCATATGGTCCCCCAAGCCAGAATCAATTTCTGAGCGCATAGCCAGGAGTGTCCCCTGAGCGTCACCGGATTTGGCCCCTCCCAAAAAAACCAAACTGCTATCAAATCTGTAATGCTGGTTTAATGCTAAAGTCACTGTCAATGTGTACATACAGACACACCTGATCTTCTTAAATTTGGATCTAACCAAATAAATTAAGCCAGTAGAATCTTCTACTTTGGATAATCCATGTGGTCTTTATCTGTACAATATTCTAAATTTTACTATGAGATAGAAAAGCAAATAAATCATTGAAACAAAAAGCAGAAGAGTCTGCTTATAAGATGGGCAGATATGATCTTCAGGGAAATTTTTGGCATAGTGTGACTATTCCATAACTTTATGATGGTACACTTGTGTGCCTTTGTCAAAATTTGCAGGGTTTATATTACTGTGTTTTAATTATGCTTACTGAAAAATATTTTAAATTCTTGGCGCATTGGGGTGGCAACAAAAGAAACATAAAAAATGTTCATTTTGTATGATATGTTTTAGAAAACTGAAGGAACATGAAAATTAGTACAAAAATAAAATTTAATACCCATATCTAATTTTGGAGGGATGAGGATTTGGATTTATACCTGGCAGTATTCAGGGACTATTTCTGCTCAGTACTTAAAAGTGACCCTTAAGTGCTCTCTTCGGCAGCACATATACTAAAATTGGAACGATACAGAGAAGATTAGCATGGCCCCTGCGCAAGGATGACACGCAAATTCGTGAAGCGTTCCATATTTTTAAGGCTTTAAAAAAAAAGTGACCCTTAAAATGCTCAGAAGATTTATAGTGCCAAGGATTGAACCAGAGTCAACAACATGCAAGGTAAACACACTATTTCACTGGTCCCTTGCACTTTAGTTAGAATGTCAACATCGTCAGTTTCAAGAATTTAGATGTTATAAACTTCATTTCTGTTATTTTCCCTAGATTAGATATGAAACTTGAAATTTTTGCTTTGTTTCAGTCTGTGATGATAGCAGTGTGACCCTTGCAGGCTTGGAGGACCATATAAGTTGCTGAGGACAGAACACTACTAACTGCACTATTATCCAGCCTCAGGAGTTGAATTTTAAAGGACAGCATTAATGTAAGCCCTTCAAGGTCTGTATCTGTTTTAAAAGTTGAAAGATAAATTTCCAAGTAAAAGAACTCAACAGAACACTTACAGATGAATGCTGAGAATGACACAGACCTAATACTGTGGGTCATAGTCATATTAACCAATGAAATTTGAACAAATGAAGTATAAATTTTTTCCATTGTTCTTGGAAATTTTATTTTTATAAATACATGTTTGTGAAGGGTCAAAATAAGAGTTATTTGACTATTTCTGAAGTGAAAAAGAGAGAAATAGAGTTAAAAAGTACTGAAGCATTTTTTTGCTTGTTTTTGTCTTGGGAGATCCACCAGGCAGTGTTCAGAACTTAGTCCTGTCTCTGTTCACAAGGATCTTTCCTAGTAGTTGCAGTTATGACATATCAGAAGTAGTGCCTGAGCTCAAACCAGGGTTGGCTGCATGTAAGGCAAGCATCTTACCTCCTTCATCCCAGGAGCATGTTGCTATATAAGATATTTGAAATATTGTGGATATATTCATTGATACTGATAACGAAAATTTAGCATTTTTTGCATACTTACATATAGCAACCTGGCTAAAGTTTTGCCTTTTATTATTCAGAATAGGAATAGTATAGGTGTTAGTATTGACATTATTTAACAGGTGAAAATAAGAAATTGGGCATTTCCTTGCCCAAAACAATGGTACCTGTCAGATTAGGTGTTTAAACTATATTAAATTGCACTTTCTTCTTTAATCACAATCAGATTGACTCCCTGGAAATGGTTTTTTGTCAGTTTTGTTTGGTTTAGGGCCACAACTAACAGCGCTCAAAGTTGTGACATTCCTAGCATTGCTGGGAAGTGGGGGCAGTAGGACAAGGGAAGAGGAAAAAAAAGATAGACTAGGCAGACCCTGGATCAAAACTGGATTTTCTGCACACAGAACATGAACACTTTGGGATGACTATCTTCCCAGTTCTAGAAATGCTTTTGACCAAGTCTATTTAATTGAAGAAATCCTTCTTGTAATAGTTGATAAAAAAAAAAAATGTTCCGGGCCCGGAGAGATAGCATAGCGGCATTTGCCTTGCAAGCAGCCAATCCAGGAAGGACAAAAGGTGGTTGGTTCGAATCCCGGTGTCCCATATGCCCCCCACCCCCACCCCCGTGCCTGCCAGGAACTATTTCTGAACAGACAGCCAGGAGTAACCGCTGAGCACCGCCGGGTGTGACCCGAAAGCCAAAAAAAAAAAAAAAATGTTCCTTTATCTTATACATTGTATATTGTAGAACAATCTTGTAAAAGAGAGAAGAAATAAAAAATCAAGGTAATTTCTATTTGTAAGCGCCCAAATGCTTACAAATGCTTAAGCCTGAATATAGATTTTTTTTACTAAAAGAAAAGAACAAAACATTGTAGATCCTAAAGACTCCTTCCAACATTAATACAGGGCACTCTGACCTTGCCCAGATAAAAGTAGATGAAGTAGGAACCGAGAGTTGGAACTTTGTATCTTGTAAAAATGAGATAGAGCAAACCAGAGCCTTGAAAGAAAACTGAGAAAATATTGAGGTCAAGAACTCCATGCAAGTCTTATTGTAAGTTCAATCCAATATCTGGAAATCAAATCCTCTAGTTCTTGACAATGATTTTACACTTTCTGAAGCCATTTCATGGAGTATTAAGTGTTATAAGCATCTAGGATTCTGAGCTTTCTTTGTTTGATGGTTCAATTTTGATGAGAGAAAAGTTCTGAAGAATCAAAGCAACTTTCCTTTGTACATGAAAAATCAGACCTCATCTTGGAGACTGCCTTCTCTCTTACTAGATCATATTGAATTTGAACATAACATGAATCCTTCAATAAACATGTTTTAGTCTTTCTAAAATAGAGAACTAAAGTCTACTTTTGTAGTCACCTCAGATAATATGTAGAAATTATGTGTGCCACATATTGTGTTCTGCTTTATATACCATTTGATAGCTCTTTTAAATTATTCTTTCATTTTCTCATTTCTGTTAACCTGACTTTACTACGAAATTTGTGGGAGAAATTATCACATATTTTCTAGAGTGATAAATGAATATAGTAGAGTAGAATAAATATACTAGATATATTTGTAAATATATTATAATAATATATCATAATAGTCTAAGATATAATATTATAGTGGTATATAATAATATAAGTATACTATAAATAGTTCAAGTCAGGTTTTACTATAAACTTGTTATCAAAAAGAAATTATGTTTAAAAAAAAGACTTGGGAAGATTTAGAAATTATAGTTAGCGTCTTGTGGACAAGATGGACATATTACCATCTTGTGGTAATAATGCTATGCTAGACACACACATATTGATTTGGTGATCACACTGGACGATGCACAGAAATTACTCCTGACTCTGAATTCTGAAATTACTCTTGGAGGTGTTCTGAGGGTCAATGGGTTTTGGAGATTGAATTTGTCATACTACTTCTCTACTCTAACAAACATATATTTATACAAAACATAAGATACATTTTAAATTAAAAGTGATCACAATCTTGTCTTTAAAATACAAACAAGTGGGACCAGAGCAGTGGTGTGGAGTGGTAAGGCATCTTGCTAGCCTAGGACAGACCATGGTTCCATCCCCCAGCGTCTCATATGGTCCTCCAAGCCTGGAGCAATTTCTGAGAGCATAGCCAAGAGTAACCCCTGAGCTTCACCGGTGTGGTCCCCCCCCCCAAAAAAAATGCAAACAGGTATACAAATTGTATCAGTCCTTAAAGTAACATTTTCATCAAAAGCCTTATAAAGAACATATACACTCACAATATTGTATCTAAGGTTTGACTTGAGTATACCAATGCTATTAGCAGGGTAATAATCTCTTTTATCTGCATACGTACATTATGTCAAACCTTTCGATATTAATTGCACTCCAATCTTCACAGATGTTCTGTAAAGTAGACAAACAAAAAATACGACATTCTTTAAAAATTATGACTGGAGGTTCCAGAGTGATAGTACAGTGCTCAGGAGCTTATCTTTTCATGCAGCTGACCTGGGTGTGATCTCCTGCACTGCTACGGTCCCCTGAACACCTCCACCAGGGATGACCCCTCAAAATAAGCCAGAGGAAACCCTGAGCACTGCTGGATATGCTCCAAAAAGCAAACAATAAAAATAAACTAAATAAATTAAAATTATATTCATTTTTACCTGAACACCAAAGTAAACATTCTTGCAAACAATATAATACATGACAGAAAGTCTAGTTGGGATCATTTTCCTCTCAATTTACAGAAAATACTTATGTTAGACCTCTGGTAACCACTTGTTCAGAAGCCAGGCACTCCTGCTGAAGCGATTACTAACAGTATGATTTAATGCCTTAATTTTATTAGGTATAAAATAATCCTTCAGCTTCTTTGTTCATAGTGATTCCTGGAAAAATAGGGTGGAACCCTAATTTTGCAACTTGGTGCTCAATCATATTAGATACCAGATACAGTGCACATTATGACAATGTATTGATAAAATACTTCCATTTTCCCATTTCCTTTTGATTATGTCTTCTATTTGAACCCAAAGCATATGACCAAAGCCTATGACAGACAACTGTACACCCCAGACTTACGTTACAGATACCACTCATTGACTATGTTTTTGCAAATTACTATTATCCCATTTTCTTTTTTTCTTTTTCTTTCTCTTTTTTTCTTCTTTTTTCTCTCCTACTTCTTCCTCCCATCTCTCCTTTCTTCTTTTTCTTTCTTTTTTTTTGTTTTTTGGGCCACACCCAGTGACACTCAGGGATTGCTCCTGGCTATGCGCTCAGAAGTTGCTCCTGGCTTGGGGGACCATATGGGAAACCGGGGGATAGAACCGCAGTTTGTCCTAGGCTAGCGCAGGCAAGGCAGGTACCTTACCTCCAGCGCCACAGCCAGGCGGCCCCCCTTTCTTCTTTTTCAATTCAATCTATGTTACATAAAGCCCATGCTGTCAGTTTCTTTTTAAGAAAGGAACCTCAATACAGAAGTTGTGGATGATACTACATAGGGAAGATATCTCTTTAGTCCTCACCACATTGTCGAGCACTACAGACTTGAAAACTATACTTATGCTGAAATGCTTCAGCAACTATCTAAACCTGAAACCTTCATTTAGCAAAGTTCATACCTGTCATTGATGATGTGTCTAGAAATGGGAAAACCTCCCAACTCCAAGGCACCAGCCATATTTTTTCTTTTTTTTTAGTTTCTCTTTTATTTCTTTTATTTTTTCTCTTTCCTTTCACTTAGCTTTTCTTTATTTTTTTACCTCTTATCCTTTTTTCTTTCTTTCTCTTCTAATCTATGTTTTAGCTATTTATTTATCTTTCCTTAATTCAATTATTTCTTAAGCACAAAGGGGGGAATTATGGAATGCATGCTGAAAACAGGGGTGAAGGGAGAACAGGGGTGAAGGTAGTGGGAATGGTTCTAATTCATTGTCACTATGTAGCTTAAATATTACTGTGAAAGTATTGTAATTCACTTGATCACAATAAAAATTATTAAAAATTAAAAAAGAAGTATATGTGATTTACTAGTTGAAATTAGAATAGTCCTTTACAACCTTCATGTAAATTTATATATTTAGGCATGATCAGTGATGCTCAGGGGCTACTCCTGGTACTGCACTCAGGGATCATTCCCTGCATAGCTTGGAAGGCTAAATGTGGTACCAGGGAATGAATCTGGGCCTTCTGCATGCAAAGCTTGCACTCACTCCTTCATGCTATCTGGCATTTTACTGCTTAAAATAATAAATTTTCGGGGCCGGCCAGGTGGCGCTAGAGGTAAGGTGTCTGCCTTGCAAGCACTATTCAAAGAAAGATCACGACCGCGGTTCGATCCCCCGGCATCCCATATGGTCCCCCCAAGCCAGGGCAATTTCTGAGAGCTTAGCCAGGAGTAACCCCTGAACATCAAAAGGGTGTGGCCCGAAAAACAAACAAACAAAAAAAATAAATTTTCAGCAATTTTGCAAACTGGTTGCTAAGTCATTGTATAAAAATTAACTACACAAATTGTAATTAAATTTATTACATATTTTAATGTCAAAATTTATTTTGTTTTTATTGGATTACCACTAATTACAGAGTTACATCGTTATTGACTATTAAGGATCAGGTGTACAATGTTCCAACATCAATTCCTTCACCATTGTTTACTTTCCACCATCAGTGATCCCATCCCTTAGCCTGACCCAATTATTTTATGTTTTTTGGGAGTGGTTAGAGGTTAGGGCCACAATCTGCTGTGCTCAGAACTTACTCTTCAATCTGTGCTCAAGGATCACTCCTGGCAGGATGCAGTAAGTATGTGGTGCCAGAAATTAAATCTGGGTCAGCAAAGCAGGCGCCTTTCCGAAAGTACTCTCTCCAGTCAGTTTTTATATTTAGAAACAAAGATATATACTTAAAATTCATCACTTCCTAGAATTTGATACTTGTTTCTTTCTATACCCTTGAGAGTATTTCCATGTCTTATATCTGAATTGTGGAATACACAATGATGTGCCACTACATGATTTCCCAACTTCATACCCAGTGACATTACATTAGCAATTTAAAAATCAGTCATTGTCGATATATTTATCCACATCAAAGTTGCTAACACTGCTGGGCCTGGAGAGATAGCATAGCGGTGTTTGCCTTGCAAGCAGCCGATCCAGGACCAAAAGTGAATGGTTCGAATCCCGGTGTCCCGTATGGTCCCCCATGCCTGCCAGGAGCTATTTCTGAGCAGACAGCCAGGAGTAACCCCTGAGCACTGCCGGGTGTGGCCCAAAAACCAAAAAAAAAAAAAAAAGTTACTAACACTGCAAGTCAAACCTTTCCCCCTAGACAGTGACTATGGTTAAACATTAACTGACATGCAACTAGGAAATCTAAACAACCACCAAAAGGCTTTTGACAGAATAAACCATGCCACACCTGCTCAATGAAGTATTGGACAACCACAAAAGGAAAAAGGGATATTTTTTTTTAGTAGGAAGGTGCATGGAATTTATTTATTTTTACTTTTCTAATTTCTAAAAATTTATTATTTATTATGTTTTATATAAACATTGGTACAAGGTTGTTTATAACATAATTTTTACAGATGAAGTTGTTCATGATTGAGTTGCAGTCATAGAATCATGCAGTCATGTAACAACCTTCACCAGTAGTGTGTATTTTCTGCCACCTATCTTTTTTTTTTTTCAATTATTAAGAAGACATTTTTTTTTATGCAAAGAAAGAGGAAAGGGTAAAGTTACAGTGGAAGGACAATCACGCATAAACAGAATTCTCAGTAGTCCCATCGATGGTATCTCAGTCTTGAACTTTCAGCAATAAACAAGAAAAACAAAACAGAGCCCGTGTACAATTACTTTGTCCCCCAAATATCCAGATTGTAGTACATACTATTTTTTAGCAGCACATAATATAATCTAAAGACATAAGACTTAGGTTACAACTTAAACCTTGAAGGCAAAGTACATTTTTATATATCCATGCACAAGTATATTAGTTTAATTTAACCTCAAAAGTTTCAGTGGTTTGTTTTTCTTAAGGGTTAGTCAGGGGAATAGAGTAAAAAACGGTGTTAGAGTGGCATTTGTTTGCATAGGCCCACCAAAATATGAGGGACCTGGAAAAAAAAAAGGGAAAAGAAAAAACACCT
>PVKC010013762.1:0-22730 GCA_004027635.1 Crocidura indochinensis | reverse complement strand
TATTACCTTGGATTGGGTAGCTTTAAATTGATGTATCCTTATGTTTATGTATGTATATAAATGCTTTTTTTGTTTGGGGGTCGTAAACAGCAATTCTCGGGGTATTTTTGGGTATGCATGCAGTAATTACTGCTGGCGGTACTTGGGGAACAGTAAGAGATGATGATCTAATCTGTGTTGTCAGCATGCAAGGTATGTGACTTACCTGCTCTATATCTTTGACCCCACGTATATGTTATTTTTAAAAAATATCTTTATTTAAAAACCATGAAAACAAACATGTTTGCTGTTGGATTTGAGTTATAAAAAAGAACACCCCCTTCACCAGTGCAACTTTCCCACCAACAATGCCCTCCATCTCCATCCTTAGGGACCACTTGCCTATATTCCAGACAAGCATTCTATTTCTCTCATTACATTGTCATGATAGTTGTCATTGTAGCTATTTCTCTAACTGCACTCACCACTGCCAGCCTTCATCTCTATTGTCTCTGGGTGTTATTACAATAATGTCTTTTATTATACTTAAGTCTCATAGAAGAGTGAGACTATTCCTTGTGTATCTTATTTCACTTAGCATAATATTTTCCATGACCATCCATCCATGTATAGGAAAATTTTATGACTTTGTTTTTTCCTGATGGATACATAGTATTGCTTTGTGCTTTTTATTCATTCATCTGTTGAAGGACTTTTAGGTTGTTTTCAGACTCTGGCTATTGTAAATAGATCTGCAATGAATATAGGTGTGCAGAAGGCATTTTTGTATTGTGCTTTTGTGTTCCTAGAGTCTATCTCTAGGAGTGGTATAGCGGGATCATATGCGAACTCAATTTCCAGGGGGTTTTGTTTGTTTTATACCATACTGGTGGTGCTCAGGCGTTGCTCCTGGCTCTGTGCTCAGATAGGACTCCTATATGACTCTTTGGACTATATATATATAGGATGCTCATAATCAAACTCAGATTGTTTGCATGCAAGTTAGATGCCCTCCTTGCTAAGTGATTGCTTCTGTCCCAAATGTGTGTGCACATTTTAACCATCCTATATGATGTGGTTTTAGAAAAATATACGACATTGAGATGATACCTTGTATATTTTCTAAACAAATTAAATTTAAGTCATCAATAGATACTAACTTGAGACCAAAATGAATAATTTTATGCCTATATCTCATCTTTACGGATTATCTTGTATATAAAATAATGTCATCAACAATGAGTATAAATACAGAACAATAGGGGATACAAATCTATGGCAGTAGAGTAGAAAATTAATTTGTGCCTATGCAGGGGACAAAAGAAAAAAAGCACAAAATAATCCTTTTATCCATATATATTTTTGACCTCTTTATTTTGGTGTAGATTTTGAGGTTGAATTCTCCAAATTTATTTTATTTTATTTTATCTTTTTCTTTCATTTTGCACTGCGGCGTGATTTGATTTCAGGACCAAGTATGGTGCTTGTCTTTATTGCTGTAATGCTCACTGGATATTTTATTTGATATTTCTTTCTGTATTGTTGCAGTGTTTCAATTACCTTTTTCCTGTCCTCTCTCAAACTGAGGTTGAAAACCTCTAGAAGGACTCCATTTTCAGCTTATTTGATTTTTTACCCCATTCTATCGCTTTTCTTTCCTTCAAACAAAACCACATAACTGGAACTATCTAGCTCAGCCTCTTAAATAGAGGGGGAAACAAGGGAGGGTTCCAGGACCAAACAGTTATATGATCACTAGTAGTAAGCTTGACAAAGAGGGGACCACCTACTCTAGCAGCCTGGGGGGTGATGGTGGGTGATATGTGTTTCAGGAAGGGAACAGGAGTAGGGGGAGGACAAATTTGGTGATGGGTATTCCCATGATTCAATGTTAATATGTACCTAAAATACTACTGTGAAAGATATGTAAGTCAATATGATCAAAATAAAAATTAAAAAAAAGAAAGTTAATTTTTAGAACTATACAACAATGTGTCTATAAACAATCATGCTTACAGCTAAGTTTTATAATATTGGTCTTCACCAGTTAAAAACCTTCTTTGGTAAGGTCAAAATTGCCTTACCATCATTCATCTGTTCAATTTAGAGGAGCTTGAAGTTAAGTAGAAAGTAGAATACATGTATTTGCAAACTAAATCTGCTCTTCATTGAGAATTGTAATTCTAACGTTAAAGGATATTTATTTTGAACTAGATTATTTGGCTAAGCAGTTAAATTATATCTCATCCCATCCCATTGAATTTGATTGCAATGACGTCTGAACCTAGGATTCCGGTAAAGATTTTGGAAAATACTAACATATTCATAATAGCATTCAAATATATTCACTATGTAAATTTATTTAAATGTATATGCCATTAAAGCAGTTGTATATGGCACCTCATAGAATGTGAATCAAAGGTAATTATTAATTGTACTACAAATTAGAAATAATAAAATGTCTTACTGAATATTTACTTTTTATATCAGTATTAATGTTAGTATTTGTTAGTCTAAGAAATGTGATATTTTCAGTTAAAATTTTTAAACATTTTGTAGACAAATCTAAAAAAGTTAATATTTTGTTTTATAACATTGCAAAAAATAAAATATATCCATTGTTATTACAATATTAGCCCAAGCTTGCATGGACTTTGTATTCTTTTGTATAGATCATTGTTATATCTTGGGAAATTTAAACACCCATTTTTTGTTCTCATACATAATTATTAATACATGTAGGGAATTTATTGATGATAAAATATTAAATAGAAATCTCAGTAAAAGTACTACAAGTTGGTATATCTCAGAATTCTCAAACAAGAAGAAAGCAACAATCAAATGTTTTATTGTTCCTCTTTTAATGTTTAATAATATCTATATTTAAACACTTGTAATTACAAACATGACTGTATTTGGTTTTCAGTTATAAAAAGTACACCCCCATTCACCAGTGAAACATTCCTACCATTGATGCCCCTGATCTCCACCCCACCCCAGCCTATATTCGAGACAGGCATTCTACTTTTCTCACTCATTAACATTGTCAAAACATGATAGTTGTGAGTATAGTTATTTTTCTAAGCTAACTCACCAATCTTTGTCGTGAACTTCATATATTGAGTTGGTTCTTCCGACCCTGATCTCTGGGAATTATTTCAACATCTTTTATTTTTTCTTAAAACCCATTGATGAGTGAGACAATTCATGTCTATCTATCTCCCTCTGACTTATTTAAACTCAGTATATAGATTCTATGTAAATCCATGTATAGGGAAATTTTATAACTTCATCTCTCTTGACAGCTGCATAATATTTCATTGTGTATATGTACCAGAGTTTCCTTAGCTATTCATAGGTTGAAGGGCATCTTGGTAGTTTCTAGAGTCTGGTTATTGTAAATAGTGCTGCAATGGATATAGGTGTGAGGAAAGGATCTTTGTTTTGTGTTTTAGAGTTCATAGGGTGTATCCCTAGAAGTATACATGGATCAAATGGGAGCTTAATTTCCAGTTTTTTGAATAATCTTTATTTTTTTCCATAAAGGTTGGACTAGACGGCATTGCCACCAGCAGCGAATGTTTCTTTCTTCCCACATCCCTGCAACACTGATAGTTCTTGTTTTTTTGTGATGTGTTCCAGTCTCTGTGGTGTGAGATTGTACCTCATTGTTGTTTTGATTTGCATCTCCTGATGATTAGTGATGTGGAGTATTTTTTCATGTGCCTTTTGGCCATTTGTATTTCCTTTTTGTCAAACTGTCTGTCAGATTGTTCTCCCCATTTTTGATGTGATTAGATTTTTTTGGTTCAGTTCTGTCAGTACCTTGTATATCTTAGTATTAGCCCCTTTCCTGGTGGGTATCTGGGGTGAATAGTTTCTCCCATTCTGTGGGTGGCTTTTGTATTTTAGGCATAATTTCCTTTGCAGTGCAATAGCTTCTCAGCTTAATATAGTCTCATCTGTACATTTCTTTTTTTTTTCAGCCACACCCATTTGATGCTCAGGGATTACTCCTGGCTAAGCCCTCAGAAATTGCCCCTGGCTTCGGGGGACCATATGGGATGCTGGGGGATTGAATCGCGGTCCTTCTTTGGCTAGCGCTTGCAAGGCAGACACCTTGCCTCTCCTCTAGTGCCACCTCACCAGCCTCTCATCTGTGTATTTCTGCTTTGACTTGTTTGGAGAGTGTTGTTTCTTCCTTGAAGATGAAGATGATTTTAGTTTCAATGTCATGGAGTGTTTTACTTACATTTTTTTCTATAAACCTTATGGTTGAGGTCTGATATCAGGGTCTTTAGTCCATTGGATTTAAACTTTGTGCAGGGTGTGTGTTAGATGGAGATATGAGTTTTTTTTTGTGTGTGTGTTTTATTTTGTTTTGTTTTTTTTGCAAGTGGCTGACAAGTTTTCCCAACAGAACTTGTTAAAGAAGCTATTCTCCATTTTGCATTTATTATGCCTTTATCAAAGATCAATTGATTGTATATCTGGGGAGCATTATCTGAATAATTTAGTCCATTCCACTGATCTGAGGGTCTGTAGCTGTTTTAATGCCTATAGCGTTGTAATACAGTTTAAATTTTGGGAAAGTGATGCCTCCCATATTTCTTTTCCCAAGGATTCCTCTAGTTATTCGTGGGTATTTATTTTTCCAGATGAATTTCAGAAGTGTTTGATCCACTTCATTGAAGAATGTCATGGGTATCCTCAGAGGGATTGCATTAAATCTGTACAATGCTCTGTGTAGTATTGCCATTGTAATTATGTTAATCCCACTAATCCATGAGTAGGATATGTGTCTCCATTTCTTTATGTCCTCTTGACCTTTCCTTATGTCATTTTTTGAAGCAGGGCTTTATAGTTTTTTTTTTTATATATAAGTCCTTCACATCTTTAGTTAAGTTGACTACAAGATATTTGAGTTTGTGGGGCACTGATGCAAATGGGATAGCTGTTTTGATATCCATTTTCTCTATCATTATTGGTGTATAAGAAGGCAACTGACTTTTAAGTTTTAATTTTGTAGCATGCAGCATTGCCTATGAAGCTATTGTTTATAAAAACATTTTGGTAGAATCTTTAGGATTTTCTAAATATAGAATCATGTCATCTGTAAACAGTGAGAGTTTGACTTCTTCATTTCCTATTTGGATGCCCTTGATATCTTTTCTTGCCTGGTTTATAATTGTTTATTTTAAAAATATTTAGGTCAATTTAAAATAGAATTTTTATTTTCTTTTATTAAAGTCATTGTAATCTATAAGAACTTCTAGCACTTTTTGAAAGCAAGGAACTTATAAAGTAATGTTTTAGAATATGTATTATTAATTTCACTGATCATATTTTTGAGACTATTTTGTAATAATTTTAATTTGTAGTAATAAAGCAAAGGGTTATTTTTTATATTTTCAGGCATTATTATTAAGTGATATTTACTAAAATTTGGAAAAATAATGAAATGCTGATGTTTTTTTCAAATTGTAGTGTATTATGAGTCTAAAATTTGGCCCAGTTTCATTTCTTTGTACCCAAATGCTACTTTTAGACTGACAGAAGTGATTGATCCCTGGGCAGAAATCCAACACTAACATATGTGGGTAAATTACCCCTAAAATAAATACAGAAACATTATTTTCAGTGGAGAGAATTGAGGCTCAAAATTGCTCACATCATCAATTTATTAAGCGCTGTGTTAGAAGGCAATATTTTTCTGCAACCCCAATTAAATTTTTTTTCTTAGATCTTACATTTTCATGGGGCCGAGCAGTGGCGCTGGAGGTAAGGTGCCTGCCTTCCTTGCGCTGCCTAGGATGGACCTCGATTTAATCCACCGGTTCCCATATGGTCCCCCAAGTCAGGAGCAACTTCTGAGCGCATAGCCAGGAGTAACCCCTGAGCCTCACTGGGTGTGGCCCAAAAAACAAAACAAAACAAAAAGATATTTTCCAGGTTGTCTCACATAGATTACAGTTCCTGTAATCTTGCATTTCCTAAAATTCTTGCAATAATTTTTTACTTCATACTCTCAAGCATTATGTGTAACATATGATCATCTGGTGACAGAAAATTTAATGCAATTGAATGAGAAAGAATCTAGGATCTATTCAAATGTGAAGAATCTACAAATGGTTTTAGTTTGAAACCATTGAAAAACTAAACTCAAAATCTAAGATTTAAATTTTTTTTCTTAATTCTATTTCAGAATAACTATGATTCACAATTTAGACTTTAGATAAGTCATATATACATACCTTTATACACATACAGATGATACTCTATAAAAGAATGCCACTATTTTTTAATCTGGCAGTCATGACTGTACTAAACGTTGGTTTAAATATCTTACCTATACTCAAATGACACAAGTAGACATTCTAATTCAATAAATAAATTTATACACTTTGAAATGTATGCTATTCCATTGCTCTTTTGCTTTTATATTTGTTTGTTTGTTTGTTTTGGGACCACGTCCAGTGATGCTTAAGGGTTACTCCTGGCTATGTGTTCAGAAATTGCTCTTGGGGGACCATATGGGACACTGGGGATCAAACTGTGCTCCATTCAAATGCAAGGCAAATGCCATATCACTATGCTATCACTCTTGCCCCACTTTTGATTTTTTAAGGTCAAACTCATTAGCAACATACATATTATGAAAATAACCTTAAAATGAAAATAAACTGTGAATAATTATTTTCTAATTGAACTACTATGACTTAAATTTTAAAGTTGAATGGCTTATATTTTATATGTACTTCCAGAACAAGATACTAATATACATATACATGCAATTTTATATATTATACAGATAGAATGGATTTTTACCTAACAAAAGCATGTAAATGCAAAACATAAAACTGTTTCACTTCACTATTTTGTGATCTAGACAGAATATTTCCAAAAATGTGAGGTTTAATTAAATTTCAATTTAAACACATAAATTATATTGTCTCTAGATTTTGTATTTGGGATAACAAATGTGTGAAGGGTAGAACAATTCTCATTTACACAAGAAATAACTTTCTAACATACTTGTAGTTTATGTCTTGAAAACTGTCAAGTCTCATTCTTTTCACGACCTGAACCACAGATGTTCATTAGGCACCCAGGATTGAATGTTTACAAATGTTTTCAGTTATATTTGAATGACTCTAGCGATGACACATATCTGCTTTTTAGACTTGAATACAATCTGACTTTACTATGATTATCCATGTAGCTCATTTGTTTATAATTGTTTATTTTAAAAATATTTAGGTCAATTTAAAATAGAATTTTTATTTTCTTTTATTAAAGCCATTGTAATCTACAAAGTCCTTCATAGTTGTACTTCAGACATACAGTGAACAGGACCTATCCTACCACCAGTGTCAACCTGTCTTCATCAATATTTCTAAAGTGCATCCTATAACAGCAACCTTCATCCTTTGACCTCCTAATATAATAGGCCCATTTTAAGTTTAGATTGTTTTAATTTGGGTCCGTTAATTGTATTGTTGTTTACTTCAAGATGTTTTATTCTGTCATTCTTTATCTCCACCAATAAACCTGAGACCACTTGTCACCTGGTCTCCATTCTTTCTCCCTACTTCTTAATCTTATAGAAAAATGCATGTGATAAAACTAAGTAATTAATTTCCCAAAGTTTAATGCAATCTAGGTGGAAACTCTTTTCTGAAAGCTAGAAAAGAGGTTGCAGGTTATTTATCTATTTGCACAGGCAATAGAGCAAAATAGAAAGGAAAACTTTTGGTCTGAAAACAGAATCATCTACTCAAGGAGCATCCTGCCATATGACCAACTACAGGTTCCAGGCATGCTAAATTGCCTAACCCCAAAGTCTTCCTATATGATCCTAAGAAAAGTTTTAATCAATGACAGTTGTCACAATCAGGTCTTCTGTAATTAGAGGTCTTGGCTTTTGTACCAATCTGGGTAATACAGGGTGTCTTCTGGTTTCATTTCATCATTAGGTGGTGAAATAGGGAAACCCGCCCT
Organism: Crocidura indochinensis; assembly: GCA_004027635.1. Classification (NCBI taxonomy): domain Eukaryota; kingdom Metazoa; phylum Chordata; class Mammalia; order Eulipotyphla; family Soricidae; genus Crocidura; species Crocidura indochinensis. The sequence continues at coordinate 14,750 of PVKC010013762.1, read as the reverse complement.
GAAAGCAAGTTTTTGCCGTTTCCAAACTCTCAGAATGTTCTATGAACCAACCCTTGAGCTAGTCAGTGCAATGGCAGCTTTAAGGTCTTTCCCAATAGAAGTTTGATTCTTGGTGTTGGTGCAGGAAACTTCGTTAGTTCCAAAGATGGTATCCAAGGTTCGAGGCTGAATAGCCAATATCTAATCGACTAAAGTCTAAGTTAAGTTACTATGACAAATGTTCAGGGTTGAAGTCTCCCGTTATTAGGGATAGGCGTTCCTATCCCTAATAAAAATTTATTTCTATACTTAAGATTTTCCTTTCTGAGATGCACAAATTAATTTTTTTTGGTTTTGTTATTGTTGTTTCTTTTTCCCCAGGTTTTTGTGTGTGTGTGTGTGTGTGTGTGTGTGTGTGTGTGTGTTTTGTTTTGTTTCTATTTCAGGACTCAATGGCTGTTGTCTTTATTGCTGTAGTGCTTTTCGAGTTTTTTGTTTGATTCTTTATATAGTTGTTGTTTTTTTTTTCCTTTTTCCCTTTCTTCTCACAAATTGATATTTATAACCTTTAGGTCAATTTAGGTCAATTTAAAATAAAATTTCTATTTTCTTTTATTAAAGCCATTGTATTCTACAAAGTCCTTCATAGTTGTACTTCAGACATACAGAGAACAGGTCCTATCATACCAGCAGTGTCATGCTCTCATCATCAATATTCCCAATTTTTAATTTTTTAATTTTCCCCATTTTATATTTTTTCCTTTACTTCAAACAGAACAACATAACTTGAACCATCTTGTTCCACCTCACAAGTTGAGGGGGAAATAATAGAGGTTACCAAGACCAAACAGGCATATGAATATTAAGTAGAAATTAAAAAAAATTATCAGACTTGGGGCCCGGGAGATAGCATGGAGGTAAGGCGTTTACCTTTCATGCAAAAGGTTATCAGTTCGAATCTCGGTGCTGCATATGGTCCTCCGTGCCTGCCAGGAGCAATTTCTGAGCATGGAGGCAGGAGTAATCCCTGAGCACTGCCGGGTGTGACCCAAAAACCAAAAAAAAAAAAAAAATTATCAGACTTAAACACCAAATGCAAAGTCAATAACACAGAAAAGAGACCCAATCTACAACATGGTAGACACAGAGGGGAACACTTATACTAGCAGCCCAGGGGGTAAAGGAGGGGTATGGGATGCATGCTAGGAACAGGGTGGAGGGAGGACAACATTGGTGGTGGGAATGCCTCAGATTCAATGCCACTATATACCTAAAATATTACTGTGAAAGATTTGTAATACACTTTGGTCAAAATAAAAATAAAAAAGTAAGAAATTGGAGGTGGCCAGCAGATAGTACTACTTTAATGACCGTATCTGTCCTAGTAGATTTCCCATATAATTCGTGCTTCAGTCCAATAAATTTGCCAGTGCTCTCTTTTGGCTAAGTATTTGGAAGTGAACATTAAAGAGAATGCCTTGCTCTGTGCAGATTTTCTGAATGTTTATAATGAAAACAAGGTCAGATCACATCAAGGCTTTTGTTCTGCAGGTTTCTGGTCCCAGGATAGATCATCAAATGAAGGTTAATAGATTCAGAGTTTATGATTGGGAAACCACCCACAATATAGGGAGCAGGAACAGGGATAAATGTGGGAATCTGTTCTCTTCTTTTCCTTTCCAAGACCCTTTGGATCTATCTGATTCTGCTCTTCTGTACAAGATGGGAGCACTTTATAGGGTGACAGAAAGAAAATGATGGTAGTATTAGAGCTATCAGTTATTCCATGTGGACATGGCAAAGATTCTCAAGAATTTTTTTTAAATATGGAATGTTTCACGAATTTGCATATCATTCTTGCACAGGGGCCATGTTACTCTTCTGTGTATCATTCCAATTTTAGTATATGTGCTGCCAAAGTGAGCACATGATACTCAAGAAATTTTAAAAAATAAAGTAGACTGTATTTTTCACTTTAAATAAATTTCTAGAGCAATACTATGATGGGTAAGGCATCTGCCTTGGATGAAGATCAAGCATGTTTGATCTTCAGAACACTTGAACATAGAGTCAGGTTAATCCAGGAGTACTTCCAGATGTGGATCATCTTAAAATTTAAATAAGCTTCTATATAGTTATTGTGTTAAGATTCAATGTCCCAGTTGAAAGTGGGAAAATATTTTTTGGTTTTTGTTTTGTTTTGTTTTGTTTGTTTTTGATCTTACTATTCCTGCTCTTTGGGAACCAAACTGCAACTATGTGCAAAGCTTCCCCTTGTACTCAGGTATCATTGTATTGAGGTATCACTCTTGGTGAGGCTTAAATGATATGTGCTGCTCAGGAATGAATCCTCATCAGTCCTGTATAAAGGAAGTGCCCTGTCTGCTATACGACGTCTCTGGCATTGGTTTTGTTTTTAATTTGGGAGCAACACTTGGTAGTAAACAGAGACCACATCTGTGCCAGGATTCAAATCAAGTGTCATGGCTGCAGCCTCATGCTAAGCAAGTGCCTTAACTTTTGCACTATCATCCAATCCTGGAAAAAGTCTTTTAAACCATTGATTTTAGAAAAAGCCAGCATAAAATTCTAACAAAATTTACCAAATATCAAAGATGTGTATCAAAAGCACTATGTTCTGGTTCCTCATTTATTTAATATTTAATGAAGGTAAATCTATGCACTGTCCATCAGTGATTACTAGTCCATCAGTAATAGTATGGGACTGGAAGAAAGAATATAAGTGTGAATTGTGTGGGAGAATGGTAATTTTCTCTCATAAAAGTGGTGAAGATTACGTAGTTAGATGTGTTTATCTAAACTCTGACCTGTATGATTCAATTTGGTTAATTTTATTGTGTATAAATGATAACTTAATAAAGCTGTAGGTAAAAACATAAAATAAAAAAGATTTCCTTTTTTAATGTGCCTATGTAAAAGAGAACATTGCCACAGGTTATTACAGGTGCATATGGGGTTAAAAGTAACAAGCTAAACAATCCCTATAACCTGGTTCTAACCTAAATACAGAACCCAAGAAAATCCTATCTTGTAGAATTTCCTACTAAATGAATCCCAAAAAGGATGGGAAAAATTACATGTACATAAGAAATATACAATAAAAATTATACCTCTTAATGAAATATATCTAAAGAAATGTAAAATGAGTATTTACACATCCACTTGAGTCTTTTAAAACAGTCTGTGGGGGGTGAGGGGGTGGAGTAGAATCCAGATCTCAGCTTCAGACTGTGATGAGGTCTTGCATATTCTGAAAAATAGCTCATAGCAGGGAATGTCCTAGAGCTGAGGGTCTCTTAAAAGCCAGATCCAGAAGGGAGCAACAGTCCTAAACAAAGGGAGGTTGGAGAAAAGGGGCCTCTTAGAGTAAATCAGCAGCAGTGGTGGTGGCTGCTTCTACCCAGACCAAGGCAAGGCAGGTTGAGAGGCTGTCCTTTTACTTTGGGAGCTGATTGGGCGGGCAGAACTTTCTGGTTCCTGAGCAATTAATAACTGAGGGCAAAAAGGGCTAAATAGGGAAAAAGAACAAATCAGAGGTAAGAGAGTGAAGATATAGAAAAAGATATATAAAGTGGTAAGCAGGGGAGAGGGAAAAGGAAGGGTTACATATCACAGGGAGAAGGACAAGATACAACATAGACAGATATGTACATTACACATGGACATCAAACAGACATCAAGGTGGCCATCAAATACACATCACACATAGACAAGAAGATGGATCCATAGTTTGTACTTGAAAAACTAACCCAGGTTAAATGGGTCAGAGAGCTTAAAAATATAAAGCTGACATATCAGGTGGAAATGTTTTCCAATTCCTAGGCAAATCATGATGGGGGTAGATTTTGCTGAGTGAGGAAAGTCTTCTAGGGCAAGATTGTGTATAGAACATTCTTAAAACAATCACAATTTTCAAGTTTAGAATATTACGTTATATGATAATGAATACTATGGGTCTTGAGCATCCAGATTCTTTTTCTGGAAGCAAACTGAAAATCTAGGCATTATGATACAATAATAAACTAGCTTGAATTGAAAATAAGTTGCAAAAAACAAACCAATAAATGAGTGCTGTATCAAGAGTCTATGGCACACAGTTGTCTATGCCAATGAAATGTGTGATTATAAGCATAAGATCATATTATAGATAATCAAATGGAAAATTAATATAGTATTTGTAAAGACATAATAATGAGCACTGTATTAGAAGTTGAATATAAATAGAACTGTACTGTGAAATTAGGTCAACCAACTTATATATCTCTAAGAACCTCTGGGAACAAAAATATTAAGGAGTGATTATAGACACACTAAAGTTAAAACACCAATACATTTTATAGTGAGCACTGTAGCAGGAGTCTATGGCTTCCAAATATATTCTGCACATGTTTTTATGGATTAAAGCATTAAAACATTATTATAGACCTCCATAAAGGTAGTTGCTTCATTGCTCTATGAATATAAAAGATAATATAAGCTTTTGTGTTTCTCCTTTTCACTCATTTTGTTTCCTTCTCTATACTCTGGAGCCAACAGTGTTCAAGACAACTACAGTTTAGGTCATACTCTTTCTTTGTGTAGTTATTCTAAATACCATATATAATTGATATCATTTTGTATTTATTCTTCTGGTTTACTTCATTTAATTTTATTCATCTTACTTCATTTATCTTCTAGTTCAACCATATTGCTGCAAATTGCATGATTGAATCATTGCAAATGGCTATGTAGTATTCCATGTATATATGTACCACATTTTCATGATCCATTATTCTATTTTTGGACATCTAGGTTGAATCCAAACAATAGATATTGTACGATTTTTTCCCATAGTGCTGTTAAAAAGTTTCTTCTGGGATTCCAATTGTCTCAATCTCCTTAACAGAGAGTGCTTGATTACTTTGTACTTTATAGTCTTCAGTTCTTCAGAGTTCTTTATTGCTCTTTACATAATCTAATATAAAGACTTTTTACATATCATAACAATGGCAATAAAAATGAGAGCAATTAAATTGCAGAATAGAGAGCTCAAGAAAAACTGAAAGAGTGTAGGCTAAATTGTTCTTGTGGTTTTGATTTTTATTAGTGTTTTTCTGTTCTTCCACATTAAAGCTTAACATTAAGTTAACATTTTAATATTTATCACAAGTCAAGTTATGTTCAAATATAAATATACATTGCTAATTAAAATATAAGAATGCTTATTATTTTATTTTAGGCAGTTATATTACAGAAAATTATCTACAATTTTGAATATTATTTTAAAATCATATTTCCTAAAGAAATAAAATAACTTTATGACCATAGATGTTGTTATATTTACATCTGTTTTCTTTGATGAAAATTGCAGGTTTCACAAGAAGGTTTCACAAGAAAATATTCATATCGTTTATATCTCATGCTTTTATATTTTACTTCATTTGACTTCATTAATATAATTGGTGTTATTTTTTTTATTTCAGAATAATGCCATACAGGGCTGGAATGATAGCATAACAGTAGTCCTCAAACTATGGCCCGCAGGCCACATATTGTATTTGTTACCGTTTTGTGTCTTCATATCAAAATAAGATGTATGCAGTGTGGATAGGAATTTGTTCGTAGTTTTTGTTTTTACTATAGTCTGGCCCTCCAGTGGTGTGAGGGACAGTGAACTGGGTCCCTGTTTAAAAAGTTTGAGGACCCCTGGCATAGTATTTAGGACTCTTGCCTTGCATACAGTCGATCTGGATTTGATTCCTGATATTCCATATAGTCTCTCATACAATCTTCCATATAGCCAGGAGTAATTCCTGAACTCAGAACTAGGAGTAAACCATGAATATCAGCAGATATTGCCATAAAACAAATACTAAAAGGAATAGTTGCAAACAGAAAGTTTATGTCCAAAAATTAGGCTAGGCTTGGTTTTTAAAGTTAGTGTTTTATTAAACATGTATATTTCTCTATATACCAATAGAGAGAAATGTTCTATATATTTATATCTGAATATAAATATCTACCTCTAGATAGTTATAGCTATCATAAATTTCATATTAATTTTATCATAACAATATGAAAAGTTCTTGAAATTTTAAAATATAGCACAATATAATGTATCAGTTATAAAATAAGAGATTAATACTGTAATATTTACATTATATTCTCCTTATAACTGATTTCTGTGTTGTTTAACTTCTACAAAAATTAAATATCTTTAAAATGCTATCAATGATACTTCTGACTCAATGACAGATACATTCTTTATACCAGAGAGGTAGATAGATACCAGGAAGCATTAAATTGCTTTTTATTCATTCATGCAATAGACATTTATTGAGTGCGTTAATATAGATGTTGGAGATAAATTAATGGACTTATGGTGCATGGAAAATATAAACTATAAAACCCAAGAGCAAAATAAGTACCACCATTCATAATATCAGACAGTTATTAATGAATTACATTGATTGGGTTGGAGGCTAAAAACTGCAATATTCCAGGCATGAAATGCAACTTATAGTATCCTGAGGAAACTGATTGGAATATAGACTTTTTGGGGGGATGGAGCAATCGCACATTAATTAGGGTGCATCCCTCGCCTGAAGTCAACCCTGGTTCTATCTCAAGCATCCTATACAGTCCCCAGTACCTTTCTGGAGAGGCAGGCCCTGAGCGCAGAACCAGGATTAAGCTCTGAGAACTGCAGGGTGAAACTATTAAAAAAATAAAAAGAAAGAAAAATGAATGTAGACTATATTACAATTATGTATAAATCATTTCCAGTAATGAACGTTGACTTTGGGGCAGGAGACCTATTAGAGATGAATAGGTGCTTGGTCTGCACACATTCAACCCAAGTTTAATCTGTGGTACCACATATAGTTCCTAAGTATAGCATCATGAGTGGTCCCAAAGCAATCATCTAGAGTAAGCCCAGGATATAGGTGTGCTTGTGTTCCCTTTCCCCAAAAAAGAAATGTGTGGATTGCTATCAAATAGAGAGAGGGGAAAATTGAAAAAGGCTACCATTATTTTTTGCCTTGAACAAGATAGGGAATGACAGTATAGACATTAACAAAGTGAGTAATTTTGGAGAAAGTGGTAATTATTTTAGGTCTGTGAAACTTGAATTTGAAGTCACATAGAAGAAATAAACTCGGGACTAGGGCAATGGCAATGATAGGGTGTTTGCCTTGCACACGGCTGACTCAGAAGGGAGCTCAGTTTGATTCCCAGTATTACATATGGTTGGTCCCTCAAGCCAGGAGCAATGTCTGAGCACATAGCTAGAAGTAACTCCTGAGCATCACCAGGTGTAGTCCAAAAACAAAAACAAAGCAAACAAACAAAAAGAAATAAATTCATAACTGAAGTTTACAATAATGTGTGGTGCCACTTACCATTAGTAACACTGTAAATGTAGGAAGAATAGACTATCAATGAAATATTGAAAAGAACAAAGAAGTCCTAAGGAAGGTCTATATTAACATGCAAAATAGGCAAAAGTAGAAATAAAACAGTAGCGGTCTTTCAGAAACTATATATCAAAGAAAAATTATATCAACCCTAAAATTAATGAGTATACAAGAAAAATTGGATATTAAAATATTTTTAAATCTTTATATTAAAATAATTAAAAAATAATGAGACATTTGTGACACTGATGGGCTATGTATAGTGACTTGTATTTAGAGAAAAAATGAAATGGTTCAAGGAAAAAGTATATTAGGAAAGTCAGTTACATAATGAGCCTTATAATGAAATGGTGCTTGATAGCTATATGGAAAGATGCTCAAATAAATTATAGCCATCACTATAAAAATAAAAGATTGAAACCAAATAAGTTCATAGAATATCTATGATGGGAAGTTCTCACATTATTTGGTGAATAAATTTTATTTTAAAATGAGGACATAGCAATTTGAAAGAAAGTGTAATGAACTATTATGGTTGGTAAATTTCAGATGGTAACTTGGGTATTACAAGCACATATGAAATTAAGCAAAATATGAAAGACAAATATATGAAAGAAAAATATGAAAGACAAATTATAGATCACATCATTCATCTGCAGTATAATGAATAAAATAAAGGATCAGAACAGAACAATGATGAACACTTGGCCTTGATATTTTTGAATGGAAATTACTAAACAGTAATATGAGGGTTGAAGGGTAGGAGACGTAGAGAAACAAAAGTAGCAAAGATATTGCAAGAGGCTCATGGACACTTTATTGGTGTTAATGTGCAATAAATTTACATTTCAAAACCATAAATGCTGCACAGGGAAAGATAGTACAAGGGTTAGTGGCTTGCTTTTAATGACAACTCTATTTTGGTGAAGATGTCGCATAAGTTCCATATTTTCCACCTGCCAAAAGTGATCCTTGTACACAGAGACAGGACCAACCTCTTAGCATAATAGGTTTGAGCCAGATAACACTCAAATAATTTCTAGCATTACTGTACCTGTTACTAATAATATTATTGTAGAATCTCTCATTTTTTTAATTTTAAAAACTTCATTAGAATATTAATGAAGTTTTTAAAATTAAAAAAATGAGAGATTCTACAATAATATATAGAGATTTTTGAGGATTTGAAAGAATAAGAGATAATGGTTCTGAAAAATATCAGTTTTATTATTCAATGATTGGGTTATATGGATTAAAGTCTAATGAATGTAAAATTAAAATATTGGTTTTCTAATCTTGTCACTTTACTATCTTTTAATATTTGTTTTTGGGAGGTAATGGCAGTGCTCAGGGATTAATATTAGCTCTGAGATCAAGGAAAACACCTGGCAGTGCTTGGGGGACCATATGTAGTGCTGGAATCTAATTTGGGTCAAGAGCCTGCAAGACAAGTGCCTTGTCCATTGTTCAGTCTCATAGTCCATGTTTTAATATATTTGATGAAGCCGTTAGAGTTTATATTTATTTTGAGCACTTTAAAATTTTTGAGGTCATTTACTATTTTCTCCTTCAGTAGCCAATAATAATATATATATATATATATATATATATATATATATATATATATATATATATATATATATATATACACATGATAGTTATAAAAAGTGTTCACCTTCACTTTGTGTCTAATATTATGGAAAATGATTCTGTTTTCACCAGTGTATATGATGATAATGAGTATTGTTTTATATATAGCTTTTATCAAACAGAGAATGTTTCTGTTAGTCCCATTACTGTTATTTTTGATTTTGAGCCACAATTGGTGACACTCAGGGATTACTCCTGGTTAGGTGCTCAGAAATAAATCCTAGCTTGGGAGACCATATGGGACGCTGGGGGATTGAACTGAGGGTTGTCCTGGGTCAGTGCATGCAAGGTAAATGCCCTACCACCTGTACCACCACTCCAACCCCTGTTAATCCCATTTATGGTGTTTCTATCTGTCATATCACATTAATTAGCCTACATTATTGAATGATTCTTGAGTCCCTTCATTGATCTTTACTTGATATATTTATTATCATTTTAAAGTATAGTTGAATTTGTTTTACTAATATTTTATTGTGGATTTTCATATCTATGTACATTGTGTTTATTATTTTGTAGTTTTATTTTTAGTTATTTGTAAATATCCACATTGCCACAGAAAAAATGAAAAAATATTTTAAGAGATTTTTTTTTTAAGAATTTTTGGTATGGGTCCAACCCTGGCCTACCTAGGAATGATTCCTTAACACAGATCCAGGTCTTAAATGCAGAGCATCTCCAGGCATGCACCGTACCCTTAAATTTTTTTTTGCTAGATGTGAAAGAATCTTTTATTTATCTATCTATTTATTTATTTATTTATTTATTTGTGGTTTTTGGGTCACGCCCGGCAGTGCTCAGGGGTTACTCCTGGCTCCATGCTCAGAAATTGCTCCTGGCAGGCACGGGGGACCATATGGGGCACCGGGATTCGAACTGATGACCTTTTGCATGAAAGGCAAACACCTTACCTCCATGCTATCTCCCAATCCCATGAAAGAATCTTAATAAATATTAAGTTTGTAAAATGAATTGATTTATAATTCCCCACAACTTTTATATTTCTAGTAATTAGGAAGTTATTTTATAATTTAGTATGAATAAAAAGTATATTTAGACCCTTTTATTTAATTTTATGCATAATTGAATATATGACAGTCTATGTTATGATAAATAGCATAATAATGAATTTTATTTTATTTCTAGTAGAACTATTATCAAAAGGCTGCTTGTGCAATATACTACATTTTTGTATCTTATTGGGCACTTTCTTCACAACAAAAATTCATAATAATTTCACCTAAGAATTATAAAAACAAGATTAGAGTGCAATTGTTACATAAAATTAGGTTATGTAAAAGCATAGGAGCAATTTTTCTAAAAACAAAGGAGAATGGCTTTAATATGATAATAATGTAAAAAGAAATTAGGAAACACAATTATCTTAAATTACTAATGATGTACAGTTTTGTTGTTGTTAAGTTTTTTTTTGTTTTTTTTGTTTGTTTGTTTTGGTGTTTGGGCCACACCCAGTGACACTCAGGGATTACTCCTGGCTATGCGCTCAGAAGTCACTCCTGGCTTGGGGACCATATGGGAAACCGAGGGATTGAACCGCAGTCCATCCTAGGCTAGCGCAGGCAAGGCAGGCACCTTACCTCCGGCACCACTGCCTGGTCCCGTTGTTGTTTTAAGTTTTAAGGTTGCACTCAGGACTTACTGCTGACAAGTGTTACCATATTTGCCAGCATATAAGATGACTGGGTGTATAAGACGACCCCCTAATTTTGCAGTTAAAACATAGGTTTAGGCCTATATTCGATGTATCAGACAGAACATTCCTGTGCTGCAAGTGTATGTACCACAGTGAGCCAATCACAGCAATACTGTATTAGACTTCCTCTCTGACTCTGGCCAATCTGAGCAGGTTTTTGACAGTGTAGATTCGGGTCCAGAACATTGTCTAATTTTCATGCATAAAAAAACCTGCTTGGATTGGCTGAGTGAGAGAGGCCTGTCTGAGGAGCCTTGCAGTGATTGGTGCAGGATGGAGTTGGAAAATTCGTTTTATGGCAGTATTCAGACAATTTTCGTTTAGCAGCATATTCGAACATTTTTTGGAATATACTCAGTGTATAAGACAACCCTTTATTTTCGGGTGACTGTTTTGTTTCAAAAGTCGTCTTATATGCCAGAAAATACGGTAAATATCATTTGTCTGGTTCTTTGGGAAGCATATGAAGGTGCCAGAGTTTTAACTGAGGTTGGCAACATGGAAGACATGCACTTTAATCTTGTACTATCTCCAGATCCAGTGAAAGACAGTTCTAAATGCTATATTAGGAAGTCATAATATTTTACTATTTAGGATATTTTAATGGTAATGAAATCAAGGTTTGTCTGTAAAGAAAAATTTAGAGGAAGAGTAGAAAATAAAATATTAAAATACACCATTGGGAATACCTAATATCAAGTGATTGAATTCAAGTTAAAATAAAAAAATATTGGACATATATAAAATAACTGGATATGGATAAAGAATGTGTAAGTTTTGTACAATTGTAAAGTTAACGGAGAAGATAATAATACAGTGCTAGTGATAATTTTAGCTTAGCATAATGAGATTTTAGTACTATTTTAGAAAGCATGAAGAATAACTCATTTTATTGAGGATAAAAGGCAAGTCATTTTAGAATTAGGCAAGATAACAAAATAGAAAGAAAATGAGAGTAAATTAAAGCAGTTGGCTTACATCCTATTTTTTTTTAGAATGAGAGAATAAGAACAAGAGAAAATAAAGAAACTGAATAAAATGTTAGGATGAAATTTTTTTATTGTATATTATACTGTTCTGGATGTTGTACTCTTTTTTTTTTTTGGATGCTGTATTCTTAATCTGAGGTTCCTAAGAACATTAGACAATTTCACATAAATTTTGTCTTCCGGATGATTACAAAAGATGGATTTAATTTCAAATTGAACCTGAGTTGTGACTTGTAAGAAAAATAGATACAGTAAATAATAATCATTTGTAGAACCTTAAGGTGAGCTATTTTACCATTAGAGCAATATTCCAAAATCTTCAAATTCTAATAATTAAATACAAAATGAGATATTTATGTAAGGTATATCCTAACTTGAATGCTGTTTTATATCCTCTACATATTAATATTGATTTATTGTTCTTTCTCAAATGTAGGAAAGGCTTAATTAAAGAGTAAAATCATATTTTAGTTGATATCATTAATATATGCAAGTACATTTGCTTTTATCTTAGTATAAAAATAATATTATTCAATTTTTAAATTAAATTTTTATTTTATATAAAAATTTAATTTCTTACTATTACTCCAGCCCTCTATTTTTTTCATAATTTTTATGATAGAATTCTACTACTTAAACAAATTCATGATCTATGAAACAAACATCATTACTACATAGATTTTTTGCAGATATCTGCTACTGCTAAGCTAGGTGACTCTGAACAAGGATTTTCTCTAAGTTTCATTCATGTTGTTAACTGGGTTGCTATCTTCTTAAAGTTCAAGTCTACTCAAACACATATTGATATATGTAAAATTTTGATGGCTAGCTTTGTTTCTTTACTTTTTAACCACTTCAAATGGAATTTTACCACAGATCAACAAGTATGGCAGCACTGGAAATCTTGATGTGCTATAATTGTTGAAACCAGAATAAATTTTAGTTGTATCTTAGTCACTTTATGACTTAACAACATACATTTTTTCACTTTATAAAAGACCAAATTCCTTAATTAAAATGTTATGGAAGTTATGGTTAGAATTGTATGTTTTTTCTTATGACAAATTCAGAATCATTGTTTATATTATAGTCAGTGCTACCAATATATTTGTTGTGTGGACAAAAGCTAACTTGAATGGAAATGTAGTACTGGCTTAATTAATGTACTTGCCTTGCATTCAGTCAACTCCAGTTTTATCCCAAGAACCACAGTGTACCTGAACAACACCAGAAATCCACCCTCAACATAAAGCCATGAGCAGCCTTTTATCACTACAAACTTATAGTCAAAGATCATCTTCAGAAAAAAATTTATTGCAGAGTCTTCTCTGTCCAGATTCTGTGGAGTAGCTGACTCTGCTGTGTCTCTGGAGCAAGGCAGACATCTTGGGTCTTCTCTCTGCTTGTTTTGACCTGGGAACTTTGATCATCTCTGCACCCATGTCTAAGGGCTCGACTTCTCCTGAGGTTAGTAGTCCTGTCCACAAATGGTAGAGTGGCTGTGCACTTCACCTAACTGATGAATATCACCACAACACGTGCAAAGATACACAGTACAGGAATGATAATGAGTCAACAGCAGGCATAGAGAATGAAGATAGCAACTCTGATGTCCCAAAAATGGCTAATCACCTAGATAGTCACTCAGATATGGAGTTTAAAGAAGAAATATGGACAATGTTCACATAACTCAAAGAAAGCATAGATCAAGTTGAATGAAACACTAATAAGAATCAATAGTATATAAAGATCGAAATCAGAAAACTCCAAACTGAAATAACAGGTCTGAAAATCTCAGTAGATGAATTGAAAACCTCAATGGAAAGTCTCTCCAATACAGGAACAGCAGATGAGGATAGAATTAGTAAACTGTAAGATGAGATGCATAACAACTCCATATAGCAGAAGAGATTTGAAAAAGTCTTAAAACAAATAAACAGACAATGGAAAAATTACTCAAAGAATGTGAACAGATAAAATAGAAGTCTTTGATAAGCTCAACAGAAACAACATAAGAATCATTGAAATCCAGAGACCCAGGAAGAAAATCCCCAGGAAGAATCAGCAGTCAAGGACAATATTACAGAGAAAATACCAGAGCTAAAACTACATGCAACCAAATCGTACATGCCTGAAGAATACCAGCTAAAAGAGACTCAAAGAAAAGCACCCCAAGACACATACTAATCACAATGACAAATACCACAGATAGAAATAGAATACTAAAGGCAGCAAGATCAAAAAGAAAAATTACATGAAAGAGACTCCTTGAGATTTATAGCAGACCTGTCACAAGAAACCCTAAAGGCCAGAAGGCAGTGGTGGAACATAATGATGAACTTAATGAAATAAATGCTTCACTTAGAATAGTGCACCCAGCTAAACTCACTTTCAGGTTTGAAGGAAGCATACATAGCTTCATGAATAAGCAACAATTCAGAAACTTTGAAGACTCAAAACCAGGCTTAAAATAAAAGCTGAAATGTCTATTTTAAGACAAGACTGACCAACAGACACACCAACATTTTATACAGAGACAGCATTAAATCCCATGACCATTATCTCTCTCATGTCAATAGACTAAATGCATTAGAGAAGAGACACAGAGTGGCTAAATAGATAAAAAAAAAATTAATCCAACCTTCTGTTGCCTACAAGAAACATACCTGAATACTCACAACAAAAATAGACTCAAAATCAAAGGCTGGAGGAAAAGCATCCAAGCAATCAACACCCTTAAAAAAGCTGGAGTGGCCATACTAATATCAGATGATACAGACTTTAAACTCAGAAATGTTATAAGGGACAAAAATGAACATTTTGTTCTAATCAAGAGAGATATACAACAGGAAGAAATCACACTGCTAAACATAAACACACCCAATGAGGAAACAGTAAAGTATTTGATACAAACCTTAAAAATTGATATCAGGAGCCGGGCGGTGGCGCTGGAGGTAAGGTGCCTGCATTGCATGTGCTAACCTAGGACGGACCGCAGTT